>RDPX01000107.1:2247622-2262649 GCA_003991215.1 Morbakka virulenta | reverse complement strand
GTGTCTGTGTCTCTCTCTCTCTCTCTCTCTCGCTCTCTCTCTCTCTCTCTCTCTCTCTCTCTCTCTCTCTCTCTCTCTCTCTCTCTCTCTTGCTCTTTAGTGTAGTATTTTTCAATAGGCAAAAGATCATCCACGTAAATGTTTGGCTCCCATCAAGTCATGTCAATTGCACTCTGTTACCGGCACTCCAATATATTATATTTCTCTTTAGCTCATCAGTTCATCTCAACAATGTTTTTCTGCCTTGGCGGTTTCTTCGGACAGCTTCATCTGACCCTCCAGATGGGTCAATTCAGCCATCAAAGATGTCTAAATTACCTCCGACAGGTTTCTCTCAGCTCTATGAGACACACACCAGTTCAGCGCTTTTACTTAGTCGTATTTTGTTAGTCTTTAAAATAACGGCCAATAGGCACCTCAACATGAGCACCTCAGTGCTAAATCATCATTTACCCTTCCTTCCATTTCAGTACCCACATTTCTAAGACATACACAAAAACTGATTAAATCAATGATGTATGACTCTGGATCTTGATAAAAATCTCAAGCAATAGCCAACAAGCGTAATCCTTCATAAATGTACATAATATACAATATATAATAAAAATTAAATTCTTGATCAGTTGGACTTCGCATAAAAGCAGTGAATAAGTTTTGCATCGTACTTAAATAAGGCTACAACTGTTTCAACTATATTGAAAAACTTTTGATCAGACATAAGTTGGAAATAATAAATTTTGTATGCGCTCACGGGCATGGAAGATTGCGAAAAGCTTGCTTAACAAAGGAACAGTAGTAGGACGACCAAAGTAGAACCATGTATTATTTATTAACTGTAGTTAGGAATAAAAAAATATAAAGAAAACAATGCCACTTCTACTACTTCTACTTCTAAAAAAAATAATAATGATAATAATAATCACCTTGTAAACTCTTCATTCGATTTTGAACTATTATATACATCGTCAAACCTCTTAGTAAATCGTTGTTTTCACATCGTCTGGTCTGATTACAAAAAAAGTAAAGATTTGTAGTGATTCCATGGCAAAAATTGTGATGTAGGAGCATAAGGAATCCATAGTTCAGAAATTTTAGAATGGGTGAAGATTTAAAAAATGAGTGAATGTGAGTTTAAAAAATTTGGAACGTAATGACAGAGAAGACAAGGATTGGTCCGAGGGTTTGTTGCGACACCGGGAAAAGAAATAATTACAGAAAATGAGAATAGTGGAGAGTTTTGAGATAAGGTGGCGCTGGTTCAATTACATCCAAGCAGGCGACTATTGATATGAGAGAATCACAAGAAATATCCATGATTCCATGAAATAATGGAAAGATTTACAAACGTGATAGTAGACTGACTTGATTTGAATGTGTCAATTAGTGGGTAACTTTTGTGTCTTGCAAGTTTTGTATTTATTTCACAATGTAACAACATTTTTGCTTGAGACACTTTTTTGACGTTTTCCAATGTATTTTTGTGCACTGAATCCGAAAATCATATTTATTTTTCTCAACCATTGTTCGTTTCTATGATACTGAGCATAGTCACGTTTTAAAAAATACTGAAAATTACCCGAAATATGAGCCTAACACTAATGCATTACAACAAGACAATGAACCACAATGTGGTTTTATTATGATAAATAACAAGTTTACACCATTTGCACGATTGTGAGAAGTTGCTACCTAAATTTGCGAGGCTTGTGTAAAGTATAACACACTCCTTAATGTTAGTTATTAAGCATAGCATAAGTACGGAGAGAATAGTTGTTATACATATAGCTATCACATGCTGTCACACCTGTAGCTGTAGTAAACGTGTGCTCTATAGCTGGAAAAACTTTGCTGAAAGTGATTGTTTTGAGTGCTCCCATTTATCACTTCGCACTATTGACCATATGTAGTCTCCCATCATTGTGGGATCCCATCGTCCTTTATTCCTACGTTCCATGGTAGCGATATCTTGATGAAATCGGTCTCCATGCTCCTCGCTGACAGCTCCGAGATTGGAAGAAAAAAAGTCTAGATGTCAATGTAAAAAGTGCAGTTTCAAGGACATGCGATATCCCATGCACTTGAAAGCTGCGACAAGTTGTGAGACAAGAGTTTCGTAGTTTGGACTTCTCTTGTTACCAAGAAAGCCCTGGACAACATTTCGAATAGCGCGTCCGTACTTAATGCCTTCACAAACTGTTTGAAAAGTCCCAGCTTAATATGGAAAGGAGGTAACACAATCTTCTTGCGGTCCACCATAGCAGGCCAGATAACATTCCACTTTCCTGGTTGCAAATCTTCCCTGAGAGGCCACGTTTTCCGTTCAAAGTGCTCTTTGTCCCCCCTACTATTCCACAAGCACAACAAACATGAATATTTCGTGTATCCACCTTGTAGTCCCAATAAAAAACATCTCATCTTCAAGTCACCACAGACGTCGCACTTTAAACTGCTGTATTTGATGTTGTCAAGGAGCTGTTTGACGTTGTCAAAATTCTCCATCTTGTGTGCGGAATGAACAAGAGGAATTGACGGGTGTTTGTTGCCATTGTGTAGTAGAACTGCTTTCAAACTCCTTACAGAGCTATCTATAAATAAATGCCATTCGGAAGGCTCGTGTTCGAATCCGATAGCAGCAAATAACCCGTTCATATCCTTGCAATAGCACATATCACCACTGGCATCAAGAAAGCTCTCAAACAAGGCATGACGCTTTCAGTACACAGACACCTTACTGTCTCCTTTCAACAAATCCCATTCTTTTAATCGAGATGTTAGTAGTCAGCTCCAGACTTAGTTAGACCGAGATCCCTGATCAGATAGTCAAGTTCCTGTTGATTTGGATAGTGAGATTTAGTGCTACACGTTGGACGATAGGCTTCAGCTTGACCTTCAGTACTTGTAGGAGTTGTATCATCAAATGGTATCTCCATCGCAGTTTCAAACTGAAAACAAAATGAAAGCAATGAGTTAGTGATAAAATACTTGAAGATAGATTTATGATTATAATAAGTATTGCTTAAAATCCCCAAATTGATTTGTGAAACGCACTGCTGAAATAACTAGATACATCGTACTTACATTTTCGGGAGGTTGCGGTACTGGTAGTTGCTCATCGTGAGAATCAGGCGTTTTGTATGACAGAATGTTAAGATAATGAAAAGATGTTCTTCCTTTACCCTTCCTATACTTTGAAACATCGATCATGCAGAAGAAACAATAGTCATGATGATTGTTTCGCACTCTCAATACTCGTGGAATTGCGAACGGCATTCCTCTTCCTTTATTTCGCAGCCTTCAAGCCTTGATCGGCACGTGCCACAAATGACATGCAGAACCCATGGCTTATCCTGATTGCCCATTGGTATTCCAAAGTACAGTCGATAGGCTACCCAAGACTTATTCCCTCTCATGATTTTATAAGAGACATGCTTTCTGGCAATGTAATACCCACAAACGTAACAGAAATTGTTGGGAGAGTTCTTTCACGTCCTATTTGTGCTAGACGTCGTAAAATTAAGGAAAGAGCAATAATAATATCCCAAAATGAACCCTGAGCAATGTGGAGGAAACTATTCACAAAGTATGAAGCAGTTATGAAGCGAAGGGTAATGCTTGACTTCGGATCACCTTTCCTGTGACTGTAATCATACTTATTATGCTGCACAAAACTCTGCACTAAAGATCATTGCACATCAATAGCTTTGTTCACATCGCTCTTATTTGGTGCTTGCCAAATAAACAAACAAACAAACTGCGCTGAATTAGCAAAATGGTAGGAGCCTAGACGGGAAGCTTAGGCATCTAGTCGGCTCAATATAAGTTTTTGTTTGATCAGTTAACATTAGCATGCAGCGCTCCATTGAAGTTTAACTTTATAAAGATTAATGGTTGCAAATCTGTTGTTTTTGTTGCGTAATCACACCTCCTGAAAAAAATGAAGGCACCACAGAAATGCCAGGTACCAGAAATGCAAAGTTGACACTTGTGAAAACTCGAACGATCTTACAGAAAAACAAATAGCATATTTGGAATCAGCGCAAAAAACTGATCCAGAAACGTCAATAAAAATGATTCAAGCACAACTTGTTTGAAATTTTCTTACATTGTGTTTTCAGTGTTTGGGGTTTTTTCATAACTCCGCGGTCAAATCTACTACGAGCAGTTATTGTTCTTGGTTAAGGAAAGTCAATTGGGGTTAAAAGTGCCACCAGTAATGATAGATAAGACCTGTTAGTTGCTTTGAGGTTCTTTACAAGAAACTGGAGGGCTGAGTTATGGCAGCAGCTGTAATGGCCTTGGCTCAAGTACATTTTACAAACAGCTAGTGTACGAAGAAGAGTTTCTAGTAAGAGACGAAAAAATCAGTCAAGGGATTGACTAGGGTGCTCTTTGTAGAGATTTTGTTTCAAAGTTACCTAATACAAAGTTAAAATATAATTTTAGACTGCTCTGTACTTTAGACCATAGAGATTTAACCATTGACAGAAAATGGTCAAAGAAAAATGAAAGAATAACATTCTGGGTGCAAATTCGTTTTCGAAATACTTTTTATGACTAACTTGAATGGCCTATAATATTCTTTGGTGTTTTAATAAGTGTAATACTGAATATTTATGCTATGGCAAATACTTTCAATCACGTTTTTTGGAGAATTTAAGGCCATACAGGTTCTTAGATTAGACGACAGCACTAATAGTTCCATTCAAAAAAAGAGCAAGAAAGTTTCAAGCATATTTAAAGACGAGATCCAAGTTCTCCGTGATACATGTTTTGACAAAATAGCCACATTTAGATGTCATGAAATTTTAGAAAGTATAGGACTGTAATACATAATTCAATAAAAATTACTTTTTGAAAGAAGTGGTTATGTATCAACATTAGAATATTAATATAAAGTCAGAACCTCTAATTTATGCTTTTTTTGGTTACTCATGCCAAAATTTAATAGCAGCCAAGAGCCAGCAATTCTGGCAGCTGAACCTCGTCTACTGTTTTAAAAAAGCTTGGGTTCAAATTGGTTAAAAGAATTCTCTATTGCAAAGGTAATACATTAAACCATTTAAATGATCGTCCATGTCCAATTGTTCTATCTGGCAAAAAGACCAAACTGCTTATACTTTTTACATGTATTAAAGCAAAAGGAAATAGGAAGAGGTTGAGACCGTATCCTTGTAGGACACCTTGTTAGAATGGGCTTGTGGGAGTAATAAAATTCTTTGCCACAATACAAATTCTAAGCCTGTATAAAGGTTAGGAATTAAGCAAGAAACATTTTTTGGGGGATCATGCAGGGAGATTACATGGGTACCTCTACTAATGTGAACTTTATTTGTGATGTGACTCATCAAACTGGTGTAGTTAAAAAATTTGAAATTTGAGAAGTAAAGGCATTTTGAATATTGTATTCAATGGAACTATTTTTACAAGTAAGTCAAATATGAAAATACGTAGAAAAGATATCATTATCTTTAAAGCAGTACATTGGAGAGAAATCAGTCCAAAATTAGAAAAAGAAAAGCAGAACTATGTGCCCAGATAAGACGTAAGTATTCATTTNTTTTACATGTATTAAAGCAAAAGGAAATAGGAAGAGGTTAAGACCATACCCTTGTAGGACACCTTGTTAGAATGGGAATTAGAATGTTAAATTCTTTGCCACAATACAAATTCTAAGCCTGTATAAAGGTTAGGAATTAAGCAAGAAACATTTTCTGGCAAAGGTGCCAAGAAAGGACTTCATGTATAAGTTTATGGTAAAACTCACCATACCCTTTTGGGGGATCAAGCAGGGAGATTACATGAGTACCTCTTCTAATGTGAACTGTATTTGTGATGTGACTCATCAAACTAGTGCAGTTAAAAAATTTGAAATTTGAGAGGTAAAGGCATTTTGAATATTGTATTCAATGGAACTATTTTTACAAGTAAGTCAAATATGAAAATACGTAGACAAGATATCATTATCTTTAAAGCAGTACATTGGAGAGAAATCAGTCCAAAATTAGAAAAAGAAAAGCAGAACTATGTGCCCAGATAAGACGTAAGTATTCATTTTGAAATTATCTTAAGTAAGAAAAGTCCTTCAACCAAAATATAGATATCTGATTGCCAGGGAATGATGAGCTTAAAGACTTCATCATGCATGTGACGTTGGTGATCTGTTGATAAAATGGATGAGGTATTAAAATAAAAATTGGATTCTTTTAGAGATAAAATCTAGTTGGAGTAGCGTCTGGAGACAGAATCGACTTTAAATCATATTAAAAATAATTGACTTTGCTGACCAAAGGGATAAAATGTATTTTGTTTATTCAAGACTAGTGGTGCTACACGGCCTTGCCTTGCTAAATAAAAAACAAACCATGTAATGCTATTAAGACGTAACACAAGTATTATTGATTAACAAACATACAATTTAGAACACAATTAGCAACTCTAGGTGATATTGCTAGTACTTCAGAATCTCCTGGTAGACCTAGTAGCATTTCTTGTACATTTTTGGTTGGCACCAAGACAGCTCTCAATATAACATCATAATTAATAAATGACATAATAAATGTCTGTATGGCTTAATACACATAAATTTTAGGCCATACATATGCTTAGTATACACTAAGATATAAGTGCCTACCTTAAACAAAGATTTTGTCAAACAAAAGAACAAACGGTTTGCAGAAAAAGGATCCAAAGTAATCAGCTTTTGTTGTACATACACTGAAAGGTATTGTGTCACTTACCCAAAGAACAAACAACAGAAATGAGCTGTGTCTATATATCACACATACTTTTCAGTGGCCTGTATATTGGTGTATATAAGAGGTCGTGTGTGTGAGACAGAGAGGGGGGAAAAGTGACAGACAGATAGACAGAAAGAAAGTGAAAGTAAGGAAAGTATATGTGTGAATGTAAATTAGGGATAACAATTAAAAGAGCGAGGCCAAATAACGAAATGTTCTGTAATCATTACCCCGTTAGAACGATGTAAAGACCACGTGCACAAATAAACGATGTGTGTACCAGATGAATAAGCCTGACGCTTTACCTCATGCTGCTGAGAAAATCCTGTATCTGTGAAGTACACAAGGGAAGGGATGTCGCTAACATGATGGTCAACTGTGACATGCGGTATTAAAGCGAGTGTGAGGAATATGTCATAACCAACCAAAATCAAAAGGAAAAGTTAAGCAAATCCTACGAAATAAATGTTCAGAACAAGTGAATCTTTTCCCTCTCTTTGTTGCCGAATATAAGATTTAAATTAGGGAAAAGTTCCATGAAGCTTAACCTGTGTGTTCATGATACACATACAAGTGACACTCGCCTCTGTTGACACTATCCTACTAGAAAACGCCAGCAATAATTTTGCTACCACGATGATTGGGGGTAAAAGGAAAAAACCCCACCCCATCGCGCCTCAGTTTAGAATCGNAGACGTAAGTATTCATTTTGAAATTATCTTAAGTAAGAAAAGTCCTTCAACCAAAATATAGATATCTGATTGCCAGGGAATGATGAGCTTAAAGACTTCATCATGCATGTGACGTTGGTGATCTGTTGATAAAATGGATGAGGTATTAAAATAAAAATTGGATTCTTTTAGAGATAAAATCTAGTTGGAGTAGCGTCTGGAGACAGAATCGACTTTAAATCATATTAAAAATAATTGACTTTGCTGACCAAAGGGATAAAATGTATTTTGTTTATTCAAGACTAGTGGTGCTACACGGCCTTGCCTTGCTAAATAAAAAACAAACCATGTAATGCTATTAAGACGTAACACAAGTATTATTGATTAACAAACATACAATTTAGAACACAATTAGCAACTCTTGGTAATATTGCTAGTACTTCAGAATCTCCTGGTAGACCTAGTAGCATTTCTTGTACATTTTTGGTTGGCACCAAGACAGCTCTCAATATAACATCATAATTAATAAATGACATAATAAATGTCTGTATGGCTTAATACACATAAATTTTAGGCCATACATACGCTTAGTATACACTAAGATATAAGTGCCTACCTTAAACAAAGATTTTGTCAAACAAAAGAACAAACGGTTTGCAGAAAAAGGATCCAAAGTAATCAGCTTTTGTTGTACATACACTGAAAGGTATTGTGTCACTTACCCAAAGAACAAACAACAGAAATGAGCTGTGTCTATATATCACACATACTTTTCAGTGGCCTGTATATTGGTGTATATAAGAGGTCGTGTGTGTGAGACAGAGAGGGGGGAAAAGTGACAGACAGATAGAAAGAAAGAAAGGGAAAGTAAGGAAAGTATATGTGTGAATGTAAATTAGGGATAACAATTAAAAGAGCGAGGCCAAATAACGAAATGTTCTGTAATCATTACCCCGTTAGAACGATGTAAAGACCACGTGCACAAATAAACGATGTGTGTACCAGATGAATAAGCCTGACGCTTTACCTCATGCTGCTGAGAAAATCCTGTATCTGTGAAGTACACAAGGGAAGGGATGTCGCTAACATGATGGTCAACTGTGACATGCGATATTAAAGCGAGTGTGAGGAATATGTCATGACCAACCAAAATCAAAAGGAAAAGTTAAGCAAACCCTACGAAATGAATGTTCAGAACAAGTGAATCTTTTCCCTCTCTTTGTTGCTGAATATAAGATTTAAATTAGGGAAAAGTTCCATGAAGCTTAACCTGTGTGTTCATGATACACATACAAGTGACAATCGCCTCTGTTGACACTATCCTACTAGAAAACGCCAGCAATAATTTTGCTAACACGATGATTGGGGGTAAAAAGAAAAAACCCCACCCCATCGCTCCTCAGTTTAGAATCGAAAGCCACAGTACTGCTGAGAATAACTGCCTAAAACAGTCCAAAGAAGAGTGACCAAATCGCGACAGTTACATTAGGTAACGAAAAGCAATAATAACCTGGCAAAGGATTGGATCGACTGCCGTAGGGGAAACGATTAAGTATTCCCTATTGGCCTTCTGGCTAAGACCAAGCAAGGGACTTCCGCCTCTCCTTGGTATTTGTGAAAGCCATTAATGACCCCAATGTTTATCCAATGTATGCTGTTGAGTTTTCGCAGCATTGTCTGTGCCCCAGAGCCAGGAAGTTATTCTTAGTTTATTCCATTCCCCACCTATTATTATTATTATTATTATTATTATTATTATTATTATTATTATTATTGTTGCTGTTAGTATTATTATCGTTGTTATTATTATTATTATTAGGATGATGATGATGATTATTATTGTTGTTGTTATTATTAGTAGTAGTAGTATTATCATTATTATTATTATTATTAGTGGCGGGACAATAGGAGCCCACAAAGGACTTAAGGGTAGAACCCCCAGCAAACCCATCCGACTCTCAGCCCAATAAGGGTAACCTGGGTGCATGCATCACACCCAAGTGTCTGCGATATTGATGTTAATTAAAACAGCACATTACCTTGCAGATGGGGTCTGCTTAGGTTTCCTAGTTTAGCTGACCCATTCTGCTCAAAATGGTCTCCGAAGCGAGGCTTCACCCAAGACCTCAGGACTAAGTAACAAGTGCGAACTCGGTACTCAGCCCTTCAGAACTTGAGATCCACGCTAACGACACCTAGATATGATGCTACCCCACTACTCCCGTCTGTTAAACAGAAATACGTGATGTGTCAGCCCTTTCGGGATATGCACAACTGGTTAAGGTCTGCAACTGACTGGCAAATCTGCGGTTTGAACGGGAATGTTTGATCTAGCCCATTCATAATTACCAGGCAAAACTAGTTCGTGTACCCCACCAATAAATTAAGACCAGAAGTCATACATCTTTCCACGCTGCGCCACTGGCTGATAATAATAGTCAGTGCCTGGTGTAATTATCAGGGCAATTGGACTACACAGGGCAGAGGGGTCAATTTCCAGCAGTACTAGACAGTATTAAGTTAATATAAGTTATTATTATTATTATTATCATCATCATTATTTACCTAAGTGGGTAATATCGAAACTGAAATAAGGAAGGCCTTTTATGTTAGTCAGCCAGAACCTAAATCCATTGTTCATTCTTGTTGGATGATATCGTATTTACGTATTTCGCAACAGTTAATTTTATTGGTTTAGTATTAATGTATTTCTTTGTTACAACGTATGAGATGTAGAGAACCTTAAGGAAAAAGAGAGGAACGTGGTAAAGAGGAATTTATCAATTGTATTCAGAAATTTTGTCGTTATTGAATTGCTTTTACATTCAATTGAATATCTTGTTTTTCAAGATTTCAGTCAGTCGCTAGGAAAAAGTGGGAAGATCAAAAAAAATTGTCCGAGTATGAGCTTTTGGGAAGTTACTTTACCTAGAGAAGAACGTAATTGAAAAAGTAAAGATGGAGGGAAGATTATCTAGGAGGAACGCATTATCTCGGCTGTATGAAACGATACCCTTTCCACTGACCTATATACTAAAAATGCTAAGGCTCAGAATGCGAATTTGGTAGTTTGAAAGAAACGAGCAATGAGATGTCATTCATGGAAAAAAAATTCAGCGAATTAAAGAAGGCTGTTGCTTCTATGTTATAACTTGTGTCTACCTAAAACTGTACAGCAAACCAGAAAAGACCACTGCTTCTTCTATCCAAACTGTGTCCATCTAAAACTGTACAGCAAACCATAGAGGAACGCCACTTCTTTGATCCATAGTGCGCGTATCTAAAAACTGTACAGCAAACCAGAAAAGACTACTCCTTCTTTGATCCAAACTGTATGGATCGAAAACTGTACAACTGTTTTCTTTCAGTCACACTCCTGGTTTCCTTGGTCGTCATTTAACTCTTTTTAAATGTTATCTGTGTTCTTGTCAGGTACAATAATGACAGTATCATCAGCATATAGAAGCACTTCTCATTTAAAACCTTTCTTATTGAGGTCATTTATAACCAAGTTAAAAAAGGGTCCCAAGATTTAGCCCTGGAGTAACCCACATAGTATGGTTTGATGTTTAGATACCAGCTGTCAAAATTCATAAATTGTTTACTCTCCAAGAAATAACTCTCTAACTGGCTTAACTAGCTCCAATGGTCCAATTGGGACGTTTTGTCTATAAGGCTGCCATCGAACGCTTTTTTAGGTCTCTATGTACAGCTTCAGTGTGCTGAACGTTGTCTATGTTTCTTGAATCAAATGGGTAAAGACGATGATAGCATGACAGATTGAGGTTCCTTTACAAAAACCATATCGACTAGGGAAGAATGACTTGTTGTCCTCAAGAGTTAAACAGTTGGCTTTGTACAATTTTTAAAATTAATTTGAAAATACTAGCAATAGAGATATTGGTCTGTAGTCCTCAAATAATGATGATTCTAAACAGGTGTCACTTTGGCAATTTTCTTGGAATTAGGGAATAATGAGTTTGATCGACAAAGATTGACAAGAAAAGTCAGGGGAGACGCTAGTTCTGCAGCATCCTTGATAACTGAAGTTGATAAGTTGCCATATGCTGGAGCTGATTTTTCTCGGCCTTTTATCGTTTACAGTTGATTTTGCGAATTGCTCCGGTAAGATCATGGTGATGTATGGAGTTTCTATAAACAAAAGTGTATGCAATAAGATATTTTTGTGTGGAAGCATGTATATCAATTAATATGCTTGTTGTTTTCAGTTGTTCGTGTAGCATATTTTAGTAATTGTTTTAATCCATTAGTTTAATTGTTTCTTTTTTTTGTCTTTTAATTATCTTCTTTCAGTTAGTCACAGTTTATGTCTCCCAGGAGGATGACTTCATTACAGCCTTTAGTTACATTTTTCAACATTTCGGTATTTCGTGGTCTCTAAGGAGACTATCAGGTAACAAAATTACCCCGAGTGTCCTCAAAAGAGTACTTTTACTGACCTACACTGAAACTCTCTCTACAGTTTTGTGTCAATGACAGAGATCTCCTTTGATCCCCAATTAGCTCAGCGTGTTTGAAAAAAACAACATTTGGTATGTCGAAAGTCCTAAATTAAGCCCTCACCCTCAAATGACCAACGACTAAGCACCCACTCTTGAATAAGCTCCAACGGGTTTGATTATTCTTCAAAAAAAACTTTTATTGCATTCGAGGACTTACTGTACCTAAAAATGGGGCTTTTATTCCAGACAAACAGGTAGCTGGTGTTTAACTTTTGTGGTACGAACTTAGCTTTGGTAGTACGAAGGTTCGACCTCTTCAATTTATACAGGAAAAACGTATTGAGAACTATTAATGATAAGGATGGCTTTACGATACCATGGTTCAATATGGGGAATGCTCTCTGTGTTGACGGCTCAAAAAGATTGGAGGGAAAGAGATTTAGCAGGTCATCAAGGTCACCTATCCAGGCAGTATGATACTGAGAAAAAGAGAAGCTGGAAGGGTTGGCCCTGATACCAAAGTTTGATGAAAGAAGGGCCAGCTAGAAGCCAAGAATCACATACATACAAACCATATTAATATGTTAGATAAAGAACGAGCTTCGGGTACTGAGGGCAACGAAGGGCAGGGATAGCAGTGAAGACCGAGTATTTGAATGAACAGATTACCTAGCAAGACTTTCGCAGTTGGAACCCCTGTCACCTTCCTGTAAGTACTACTCCCAATATGATTCTCCATTAGAAGTGGCTTACTACTGAGTTTGTACATGCCCTCGGAGGTGGAAATGGGAGAAGGAAGAAATCAGTAAATTGAAAAAGACTAAAAAGCACAAAAGAAAAACGAATAAAATAGGAAAAGTAACACTCCGCACTAAAGTGGATAAAGTAAATAACACCTGAGGAGAAGTAAAATGTAACCATGTAATAAGAACAGCTTTTCTTTTTTACAGTGTATTTGAACTTGCTAATCATCTTGGAAAGTAAAAAAACAGTCCCTAGTATTTAGTAAATGCCATAAGCGGTCTTATCCATTGCCTTTTNCGTCTTTTGAACGACTATCATGGCCATCTTCATGTAATATGGAATTATGTGTTTCCAAACTGGGTTCACAGACAAAGTCAAAGTTAACCTGTTGAACTGCCCCTTCCCCTGTCCTACATTTCTTCCTAGGGGAAGGTCTCCACGATGGCGATTTTCTACTGGGCCTATCTGCCAGAAAGTTATTCCATTCATGTCGTTTAGGTGTAGCACCTTTTTTTAAGTAATGCCTTGTTCCTCCTGGGGCTCTATGAATATCAGTAGAATCAAAATGCTGTGAGCAAATGTATGTAGAGTCTGTGACTTTAAATCCGTCTTTGCCATTTTGTCGTTTAATTAAATTGCACCATGTGGATATTGCCTTTTTATCTTTCGGAAATTTATAAAAGCTATATGTAGTGGTTTTTCTTTCTCCGTTTTCATAGAAGTAACTGCAATTTGAGCAGTTATAAGCAGCACATTGTTTACCTAACGATTTTTTAGTCGCCATGTTTGTTTTCTAATTTTTAATCTATCAACCATAGCCTCGATTTCATGTATTTTTATGAGAAGGTCTATTGGAGTGCTTAAATTATGGTAAATGAATGAAATTGGTGTCAATTAGCAATATTGATTGTGTTAAATGCAATTTAGATTTCCTGTTTTCTATTTATTTCTCAAAAATGTTGTGTTGATAACTGAAAGGCTACTAGAATTTCATTTCCCATAAAGTAACCAAGATTTTTACGTATTGATTGATTGATTGATTGATTGATTGATTTCTAATATTTAAAAACTGATCCATCATTTCAGTATTCACAAAATCTGTTGATAATAAGGGGGCTGTTATGTATACAAAGATATAAAAGTTGAAACCTAAAAGAGCTAAAATTTCCGAATCTAAAAGTTGTATTTAAGGTGTACAGCGCGTACATAAAAGTTTTCAACTGTTATATAGAACAGAAAGGCAAACAACTTTCTAGAGGTGCAAAATCCACAAATTAATTAAAAGCATGAGCTTTTAGAATGCTTTTAAAAACTAAAACAATTTTCTCTTTTTCCAGAGTAATTAGTAGATCACTGTATAGTTTCGGGACTGGGTAAACTGGTTCGATCATGAGCTCAGGTAGTTTCCGCAAAGTATTTTGATTTCGCGTAAGAAAATTTAAGTTAAGTTCAAAATAGCTTTTGATAGGGTTACAAGTGTTGTTGCAGCTTGGCAGGATTTGACAAATATTTTATGGTTTATCTGTAAGACTTTCTTTTGCTTTGATATTTATAGATTATTCTCGACGCACGGTCATGGAGTGAAGTGAGCGATGACGTTTGTGTCCGAGTTAATGAAATTTTCTTTAAACAGCAATATGTCAACAAGGGTGCTATCATCATGTCAAAAATTAAAAATTCCTAAAATGAGATTAGAACTAGGCAAAAAAGTCTTTTTTAGTACTGGGGCAAAATTTTACAACCAAGTTCCTTTGGAAATAAGGAAGGTTGAAAACTTTACCTCTTTTAAAGCAATGGTCAATAATGCTACTTTTTAAAAATGATTTTAACAGGTTTTTTTCTTCTTGGTCCAACAAGGATAGCAGTATTATTTTACTGAAGTTGTATACCAAGTCAAACATTTAATAATAATAATAATAATAATAATAATAATAATAATAATAATAATAATTGCAAGGTACTGTGGGACTTTACCATACAGACCGATCATGTAATTGAAGCTAGAAGGCCAGATTTAATTTTGATCAAGAAGGAGGACAACAACTGCAACATCGTTGACTTTGCCATCCCATATGATACCCGTATAGAGCAGAAGGAGAAAGAGAAACTTGAGAAATATCAGGATTTAAAGAGAGAACTCCAGAAAATATGGAACATGAAGGTGAAAGTAGTACCCATAGTCATCGGGGCGTTAGGAACACCACCAAAAGACATCAAAAGAAGAGTAGAAGAGCTGGGAATTGAGACCAGAATTGAAGAGATGCAGAAGATTGTAATCTTGCAATCTGCACGAATCCTGAGAAAAGTCCTTGAAAATTGAGGAGACTTGCTGTCACCAATATCAAGGAGACATTACCGCTGAATGAAATGACATCTTATCAGTGTGCGATAATTCTATAATAATAATAATAA
>RDPX01000107.1:2220776-2230678 GCA_003991215.1 Morbakka virulenta | reverse complement strand
AAGTTTTGCTACCTTGGTGACACCCTTGGAGCTGAGGGGGGAGCTGGTGCAAGTGTTACAGCAAGGGTTAACAGTGGATGGAGTAAGTTCAGGGAGCTGATGCCATTGTTAACCAGCAGAGCTCTGCCATTACCTACCAAAGGTAGAGTCTACCAGGCATGTGTACGTAGCACAATGATGTATGGCAGTGAAACTTGGCCAGTGAAAGCTGAAGATGTCAGCCGCATGGAGCGGAATGACATGAGAATGATAAGATGGATGTGCAACGTAAGTCTAAAGGACAGGCTCAGTTCTAATGAACTCAGAAGGAGATTGAATCTGGACAGTATTGGCAGCTGTATGCAGAATAGGAGGCTTCGTTGGTTTGGTCATGTGGAGAGAATGGACAAGAATGCTTGGACAAGTAGATGCAGAACAATCAAGGTGGCAGGAACCACTGGCAGAGGAAGACCAAAGAAAACATGGGAGGAAGTGATAAGGATGGATCTGAAACAAAAAGGTGTCAGCAGAGACCTAGTGAAGGATAGGATAACTTGGAAGTCAATTTCAAGAAATCGTCCAACACATGCTAGCATGTAAACCGGACGTTAAACCGAATATGATGATGATGATGAATATCCTATCAAATAGTGTAGCAAAAAATTACCGGATTATATGGTTTATTTTGGTAAATTTAATTTTCATTTAGTCTCCCAATAAACTGAAGAAAATTTTTGTTTCCTTAGAACATTCATAACATAACCATGTTTTATGATACGAAAGTAAACAAACAGATTTCAACTTACACAACACTCGTTTGCAAGTAGTGTTTTTTATTGATTTTATCACTAAATTTAGTTTTTTACTATTATTCTGCTGGGTTTTTTTGTGAAACAATGCCTAAGGTGTGGGTGGTTGGGTAGAAATTTAGGAACAACGTAGGTAGCTAACAAACTTTTTCTTGTTTGGAGGATGTGTTACTGACCCAACAATGGCCTCTACATCTCACAGAAGACAGTGCTCAAGTGATCCAAATATATTTTGCTACATCTGTGGGAGATTTACTTTGAAGAATCACATGCGCAACATTACTGAATTTGTGAAGAGTGTGTATTTGGCTTACTTCAAAGTACCACTTGGCGACCAAGGCAAGCATTGGGTTTTTCACCAAGTGCGCACAACCTGTGTTGAGACCTTGATATCACGGTCTCAAGGAAAGAATCCAAAACTCAAGTTTGGAGTGCCTATAGTTTGGAGAGAACCAAGAGATCATTTAGATGACTGCTATTTCTGCCTTGTCAATGTAAAAGGTTTCAAAAAGAAAAACAAGCAATATTTGCAGTACCCAAGTACCGTATTTTCTCTAATTTAGTACGGCCTCTTATTTAGGGCGGCAATTAAAAATTGGAAAATTGGACAATTTATTTTCCTCTTATTAATAGTGAGGATGTATTCCATAGAATTTTCAAATTTCCTCTTATTTAGTGCGGGAAGGGTTAAATTCAGCGACAGACATCAATATATTAGACAAAAAATGTTTGATGTAATATGACAACTGCCCCTGAGAAGAGACCTGGTGCTCTTGTCAAAGATAAATATGCAATAGCAGTGGAAAATAATGGGCAAACAGTTGGAAACATACCACAATTTTTATCCAAATTAACTTTCTTCTTTTTGAAATAAGATGGAAAACTTCAGGTAAAAGTTAATGGACCAAAAAGATATTCTGCTGACCTCAAAAAGGGGGGCTGGAGATACCAGCTCAGTTTTACTTCAAATTTTCGAATGAGAAATTGTTTTGTCAAATGAAAGAAAAGGCATTACCTGAGATAGAAATATTTGAAAAGCAGAGAAGAGAAATCGAAGAAGAAAAGAAGAGTCCAAAAAACGGAAAACACAAAGAATAAATAAATAAAATGAAATAAAAAAAAGAATACCAAAAAGAAATTTGTCGTTTTTCTTTTTTATGTCCAACTTAGTTAAATTGAACTGTTTGGTTTTCGGAAATACTACCCTTACCGAAAACCAAACAACTCAATTAAGTATATTAATGCTAAGTCAAACCCCCCCCCCCCCCCCCACCCNCGAATTTAAATATCGATACAACAACCACACTAAATCGTTTCGTAATCGCTCCTACCAAAATGATACCGAACTTTCTAAGTTAGTATGGAAACTAAAGGATGATAAAGCACCGTTTAAAATTAACTGGTCAATAGCTGTTAAAACATCCCCCTATGTTTGTGGTACTAGACGTTATGACTTGTGCTTATGCGAAAAAATATGCATAATAAAATCAGACTCAGAGCAGCTTTGAATAAACGCAACGAACTGATTAGTAAATGTCGCCACCGTAATAATTATATTATGGGTAATGTCAAGTAGACCCCGTATGCATAACGCCTATTATGCTTTGAACATTTTTACACACTCCCACGCGGGGGGAAGCGACATTGTTTGTCAGTGCGCGGTATGTAATTGACCTCGTGCATAGCCATTGTTTGCCTGAGTATGTATTACGGTTTGTAACTTTATGTATACCCTTGAGTATACTTTTATTCATTTCTTCATTTATAAATTATAAATGAATACTTTATTCTTTTGAGTGTACCATAATTACCATGCATCTTTATAATACACGAAATTTTGTAGCAATCCATTGCAGTTTGAAGATTGTTAAGAAAACATGAAACTAGTAGTAACTGCTAAATTTGTCTAGTTATTTTGTATACTATACTGGATTTATATATATGGAACACAGGTCAGTATCAAATAGCAGTTATCTGAACTTTCTTTTCTTTTCTTGGCTATCTCAGATGTACAGCTTCTGGGTTGTCTCTCATCAAGCTCCAGCGATAATCTGCCATCATGTGTGAGTCCCATCGGCCCTGGTACCGTTTTTCCATTATTTTAATGTCCTGATGAAAACGCTCCCCTTATTCCTCACTGACATCCCCAAGACTATCCGGAAATTTGTCCAAATGGCTGTGTAAAAAAAAGTGGGTCTTGATACTCATTCTACATCCAAGATCTCGCAGGCTCATTAGTAGTTCTTCCACAATCTCTTCATATTTGTCTGCTTTCTTGTTTGCTAGAAAATTCTGCACCACATTACAAAATGCTTTCCAGGCTCTTCCTTCTGTCTCATTCATGGATGTGATAAAGTTTGGATCTCTCATAAGTGTTCTAATTTGGGGTCCATCGAATATAGCAGGGTTTTTTTATCTTCGCTAAGACCAGGAAAAGTTGAACATATATAGCTGAAACATTCACCACTGTGATCAAGAGCTTTGGCGAACTGTTTCATCAATCCAAGTTTTATGTGCAAGAGAGGAAAGACAATGTTCTTCCTATCCACCAGAGGATCATTGATGACATTCTTATTGCCAGATGCCAAACTCTGTCGCTGAGACCATTCATTCTTCACCCAATGCTCTGCTGTAGCTCTACTGTCCCAGTAACAAAGGAAACAGGGGTATTTTGTGTACCCTCCTTGCTGACCTAAAAAAAAGTTAACCATTTCCAAATCCACACAAATTACCCACCCAAGAACATGATATTGCAACCTCTCTAGAAGAATCTTGACGTTGTTATATTCTTCCTTAAGTTTTATAGAATGACCTATTGGTACCAAGCCATACGTTTTTCCATTGTGTAACAGAACAACACATTTCAAACTTCTTTTGGAACTGTCAATAAAAAGCCTCCAATCCCTTGAATCATACGCTGGAAGTCCCACAAAAAGAAGTAACCCTTCTACATCAATACAATAGACAAGCTGGCCATCTGAATTAAAGTACTTCCGCAGTTCTGCTTCCCTATTGCGATAAAATGAGACACTCGTGCCGGGTTTTAATATTCTATTCTCTTGCAGTCTTAAAGCCAACAGTTCAGCAGACTCTTTTGATGGATAAAGATCTCTAAGCAAATCGTTCAAAAACTGCTGAGTAAACAGAATTGTTTTGTCACTATCTTCATCACAGGGCTGAAAAACATCTGTAGTGTTTTCTTTATCACTAGAAGCTGAGCAGAGATCTGTGCTATCAATTTTTGGAAGCTCAGTAAATATTGGTACAGGTATTTCTTCACTATGGGCAACTGGTCGAATAGCTGAAGGGATACCGTAATTTCTCTAATTTAGTACAGCCTAAAAATAATTATTTCGGGCATGCCGCACTAATAATTAGAAGGAATAAATTACTATCTTTATACCACTTCTAGTCCGCACTAATATTTAGAGGAAAATTTAACTTAAAAATTTAATACAGATTTATAAACGCTCTGGAAACATTGAGCACTCTTAGTGAACATGGGTATACTTTACTAATATTACTATATATATATATGTATTTTTATATATTTTTTTTCTGTCATTCTATTTGGATTGCTGTACATCGACTTAGTAATATTTGTTATTCCTTGATTATTAATATACAAAATGTAGTACAAAAATCACGTTATTATTATGAAACCTTCGACATAGCTACAGGTTGATGAGTATTTTTCATCAAAAATTGGAAAATTGCATAGCTCGAAATCCTCATGTGATAGGCAAAAACTGACTTCATATTCGTAATCAGCAGCCTAAATTTAGTTAGAATTCGTTTAAAAACCCTTTGCCAGAAAAATCGTCTTGACCAGTGAAATGAATGAAATCGTTTTATACGATTAATAACAATCAAGTGGTAACGTGCTGACCAAGCTCTTCTCAATGAACAGATATGCGGCACAATAGAGGATATGAACTGCACCTCAGAAACACATTTAACAATCTATGTTATCTTAATATTCAATATTAGAAATAAATCATATTGAGGTCTATTGGTCTACTGGTCATTTGCAACAGCAAAGGGGAAAACTCTGTGATTTTCAGTACCTGACCACAGAGTGAGAGCCAGAAAGAAAAAGAAACGCACAGACATACTGACTGACAGACGAAGAGACACAATAAAATAGATTCCAACTATAAAGCCAATAAGACACTCAGACATTGGTCAGTTGAAAGAAAGAATAATAGAAGCTTGAGCTGAAAGAAACACAAAGAAAGGAAAAATCCATTGATGAGAGTGATGAACAATCCTTGGTAATGTAGTGGGATAACAAATTAATACCCCAATTATGGTACACATTGTCTTTTTTGGTTATAGGGGGGTGATAATCAGAAAATAATAGTTATTCTCTCTTTTCCATGTGGTTTTGGGTCTATCAAGGAAAGTGCTACAAATTCTACATTGGATTAATGACATTTAAAGAACTATATCGTAAAAATGTGTTCTGTCACTAAAACATAAAAATCTGGTGCAGAAAATGGACCATGCCATCTGTTAGAGAACCACATAGGGAAAAGGTTACTGAATATAGGTTGCCGACATCATATACTAGAAATAGTCATTGACGGAGTTTACAATAAATTAATTGTCCAGGGGCACTGGAAAATAACAGTCAAAGATATTATTATTATTCGGGCTTTATTCTTGTTAATTCTCAGGAATGGATAAATACTAGACAGCTGAAACAATAAAACATTGTGAAAGCAAACATGGTGGACCAAAGATGTAAGATATTTATCATGTCGTGAGTCGTTAGCTTTTACTGAGCTACGTTTCGAGAGATACTTCTCCCGTCGTCAGGCTGTCCTGACGATGGGAGAAGTAGCTCTCGAAACGTAGCTGAGATTTCTTACATCAATGGCTTCCCCTGAGTCCATAAATTCAAGAATTTTCAAGATTATTAGAGACAGTGGACCAAAATTACCAACAAATGATTACTTGGGATTTCAGGATCTTATCAGTTTTTGTGTAAATGGTGGTAGCCAAGGTACTCTGCATGAAAATGAATTCATATTGCGAGCAGTTTATGTTGTCCAACCACGAAATATAAGCTACTTATTCTGTTGCTAAATTTATTTGCTTCCTCTATACTAATATGAGGTTTAAGAGTTCTTTAACAGTACAAGCTCTGCCAAATGACCTTTTGGCTTAAAAGAAGAACGGACGTTGTAAAGAAGTAAATGATATGGCTGGCAAGCATTAAGATGGTCTTCGGATGAAAAACTTGTCGGTTTGGCATTATTCAATGAAAGATTAGATGTTGAAACCAAAGTTAAAATGGTCCAACCATTGAAAAATCCCTTGTTATTCGATTTGTTCTTTATCCTCTCATCCACTTTTGAGATGCTATTATGGGTTGGTATAAGTAATATTAGATTTTGATAGATTGTGAGGCTCAATTCAATAGAGGGGTTTGTAAGGAAGGAAATGCTTTTGTCTCTGGTCTTCCTGTTGTCTAAATGGTAGATTTTTCTGTCTTTCTTTCACAGTTCCTACACTTAGCAGCTTTATACCTTGCATGGTAACACCATATAAACAAACAAAAACCTCTGCAAGGATATAATGAATGTAGTGGGTTAAAAGGCGACTACAAAAGTGTTGTTGCTTAATCGACATTTTTAACACAAATAAAGAGTGCAAACAATAAAGATAAGAAAGCACGTCCTAGTACTTATTCCCCTTTTGACTGTCGTCTTTTCATTACAATTGACTTTTGACTGAAAGATTTTTTGCTGGCGCTCTGAAGGACCAATACCTCAGAATTAAAAAAAACACAAGTTGCGAGGGTTTTTATCAATACTGCGAACAAAGCGAGGATAATGAAATTTCGACAATTTTTGTGATTGGTTAAGGAAAACAACGACAATGGAAGAAGGCCTGCTACTTTCTCTGACTGGCTGTCTAACCAATTGAATTCTATGCACAAATTCATTTAGTCTACGAAGAGAAACTGATGAAAATTGAAAATTCATTGTTATCCGTGGTGGTAGGTAAGGTAGGTAAGGATGGTAGTATGCAGAAAAGAAAGGAAATAGTTGTTTGCTTCACAGGAATGTTTGAGGATAAAAAATACATTGATGATAATGTCCAATAACAATATTTGTGAAGCCTGGTGTTCAATTTTAAGGCAGATGCAAAGTCAGAATTTGGTCTTGTCATTGGAAAACAACAAAACGCAGAGAACAATTTGTTTCTGGATATTAGCAGATTTGTCACTACTCACAGACTGTTATTCTTAGAAATAATGGGCACGAATAACCAAGGGGTTGAGAAAAGTCCAACAACCCAGGCTGAATATTGCGATTATTTATTTGGTTTAAAATATTATGCAGGTCGGTCACAATCAATAAGTAATTACTCAAAAAGGGCGATTAAGTTAGCCCCAGACTATAACAGGAGTAGCACAGATAGTGAAAATTAATTTCAATCACATCTGAAAGTTGTTGACAAACATCGAAATGGTTCTTGTTTCTTGTCAAAAATTGTCATGTTTTATTAGGTTTTATTTTGTATACAGTAAATAGTCTGTAATTTATGTATTTCAATATTAACTAATTTTACTACCTACCTAACTGGTTATACTTTCAAATAATTGAACCCTAACACTGTTGTATTTATCTTAGTATCGGAAGAAGAATCGTTTTTGTAGTACCGCTAAAAAATCTGAGTGACAGAATATTTACGGCAATAGAATAAATATATAATTATTGTAAATATTGTATTCGGAGATACTAAATACAATCCAAATCATCTCATTTTCGTCACACGTTTTTATTAGTTGGAATAAATTAGATGGTTGGGAAGGGAGAATATTTAACTTTTGATTATTTCCTAAAAATTTTGGACAGCCTGAATACACATGAAACAGACATAGTAGATTACTGCGTCAATTGCACTTTTTGCCGTTTTTCCTGTATAATGCTTTACCCAAATATCAGGCCTCCTGAACAGGCCTTGATACTTTAAACAATACCTACAATCTACCTATAAATATCTATAAATTTACATATACTTAATCTGCAGACAGTACTGTTTCGCCCTTTGTGGGCTCGTCAGTGCAGCACAGAGCTTCTGAGACATAACTCTCTGACCGTGTTGCCGGAGCAAACACAGGTTAAAGAGTTATTGTGGGATCCTGCCAGAGTGCTCAAACTACGCACGCGCGGTGAGCATTAAATTTACACATATATATAGCTTTCAACAGAGTTAACCATCAGACACCTGTTTTGAACCCGGATATATTCTATACTCCCTTATTGTATTAATCTGGGAGAACACTGGGCTCAACGTGTCAGNAGTGTTGTTGCTTAATCGACATTTTTAACACAAATAAAGAGTGCAAACAATAAAGATAAGAAAGCACGTCCTAGTACTTATTCCCCTTTTGACTGTCGTCTTTTCATTACAATTGACTTTTGACTGAAAGATTTTTTGCTGGCGCTCTGAAGGACCAATACCTCAGAATTAAAAAAAACACAAGTTGCGAGGGTTTTTATCAATACTGCGAACAAAGCGAGGATAATGAAATTTCGACAATTTTTGTGATTGGTTAAGGAAAACAACGACAATGGAAGAAGGCCTGCTACTTTCTCTGACTGGCTGTCTAACCAATTGAATTCTATGCACAAATTCATTTAGTCTACGAAGAGAAACTGATGAAAATTGAAAATTCATTGTTATCCGTGGTGGTAGGTAAGGTAGGTAAGGATGGTAGTATGCAGAAAAGAAAGGAAATAGTTGTTTGCTTCACAGGAATGTTTGAGGATAAAAAATACATTGATGATAATGTCCAATAACAATATTTGTGAAGCCTGGTGTTCAATTTTAAGGCAGATGCAAAGTCAGAATTTGGTCTTGTCATTGGAAAACAACAAAACGCAGAGAACAATTTGTTTCTGGATATTAGCAGATTTGTCACTACTCACAGACTGTTATTCTTAGAAATAATGGGCACGAATAACCAAGGGGTTGAGAAAAGTCCAACAACCCAGGCTGAATATTGCGATTATTTATTTGGTTTAAAATATTATGCAGGTCGGTCACAATCAATAAGTAATTACTCAAAAAGGGCGATTAAGTTAGCCCCAGACTATAACAGGAGTAGCACAGATAGTGAAAATTAATTTCAATCACATCTGAAAGTTGTTGACAAACATCGAAATGGTTCTTGTTTCTTGTCAAAAATTGTCATGTTTTATTAGGTTTTATTTTGTATACAGTAAATAGTCTGTAATTTATGTATTTCAATATTAACTAATTTTACTACCTACCTAACTGGTTATACTTTCAAATAATTGAACCCTAACACTGTTGTATTTATCTTAGTATCGGAAGAAGAATCGTTTTTGTAGTACCGCTAAAAAATCTGAGTGACAGAATATTTACGGCAATAGAATAAATATATAATTATTGTAAATATTGTATTCGGAGATACTAAATACAATCCAAATCATCTCATTTTCGTCACACGTTTTTATTAGTTGGAATAAATTAGATGGTTGGGAAGGGAGAATATTTAACTTTTGATTATTTCCTAAAAATTTTGGACAGCCTGAATACACATGAAACAGACATAGTAGATTACTGCGTCAATTGCACTTTTTGCCGTTTTTCCTGTATAATGCTTTACCCAAATATCAGGCCTCCTGAACAGGCCTTGATACTTTAAACAATACCTACAATCTACCTATAAATATCTATAAATTTACATATACTTAATCTGCAGTCAGTACTGTTTCGCCCTTTGTGGGCTCGTCAGTGCAGCACAGAGCTTCTGAGACATAACTCTCTGACCGTGTTGCCGGAGCAAACACAGGTTAAAGAGTTATTGTGGGATCCTGCCAGAGTGCTCAAACTACGCACGCGCGGTGAGCATTAAATTTACACATATATATAGCTTTCAACAGAGTTAACCATCAGACACCTGTTTTGAACCCGGATATATTCTATAATACATTATTGTATTAATCTGGGAGAACACTGGGCTCAACGTGTCAGATTATTGCTGGTTTCCAGGCTCGGGAGTTCAAATCAACGAAAACTCATGCAAAGCAGTCATAAAAATGTTCCAGTTTCTCAGTATATTAATGTATA
>RDPX01000107.1:2170776-2215776 GCA_003991215.1 Morbakka virulenta | reverse complement strand
ACCTCAAAAATGCATTAGGCTTTCATAAAAACTTTATAGATTAAATTTTTGCTTACTACCATTTGCCAAAAATGTCTCTCGCCTAATTCTTAGCCTTGACACAAAACATGTATGTGACGAAAAATATTATTACTCAGCAATCTTCCCAATCCACCAAATATGAGAAAATCTTTTCAATTTAATCGCCAACCTTAAACTGTTTATTTACTCTCTCATAGGCAACTCTACTTCGTGTAGTAGCTAACTGCAAAACCAACATCGTTATATCTGCTGTTATAGCCCAGGTCCTCACTTCCTTGAAAGCATTCCAAAAGATTCTAACAGGTCGTCCCCTTATACTGATTCACCGGGTTTCTTCTCACCTTCTATTGTTACCTTCGACACTTTCAGGGTTGATATGCTTCTTGTAATCAATGACATGCAGCTTTTCTTAATCGTATTGACCGTGAGTTTCAGAAGAAAATTGTGAGCTAATTCAAAATGCAAATGGGATAAGCAAAACTCTGTTGTTGACACACTTAAACAAACATTATCTAGTGTCACTTATAAAAATTTCTTTATAAGTTCCATTGGAATCTCTAGTCATTCTTTTATGTCACTATCAAAATTGTACAGTTCTTTGGGTATGAATGTCAAAAACCAGTGCTATTACACCTTAAAACTCTCCACCATAAATAATCGCTTTACTTACTATTTTCTGCTGCAGCAACAAACAGCAGTCGTTATCTCCTCCCGTGTGATCTCATGTAATAATCCCATGTAATAATTATCTTCCTGCACTGTAATTTTTGTCACAATCTCGTTAGGAATCAATACTGTTATTAGGAATGTTTACCCTTTCTAATCAGGCTAGGCAATGTAAACTACCAGCTACTAAGTGGTTTAACATTGTATATAATACTGTAGTTGAAAAAATAGAGTTATAAGTAAGATATATTGTCACCATTATTATTACTACTATTATTTAGTATGATAGTGATTATTAATGCGATGTATAAATTGCAAATCAGTTTTATTCCTCTTTTCAATATCCTTTCAATATTGGTTTTTACTGTAGTCTATGATAACATCAGCGTGGTAAATAGTTTGACCATTCGCTGTAGCTATCACTTCCAGTTTTAATCTCTCCTGTGAGATTGGTCATGCTTGTTGCTATGAATTTCCATACGTAGAAACCATCAATTCATTAACTGATTCAACTGACATACTCGTTGGGGCAAAAAATAGCCAAGAGACTCTCTTTTAGATATCTTTGAATGGCTTCTTTTTGGCGCCCACAAAAGCTATGATTGTTTGGTTGATGCATAATTTCTTTTCAATAAGTGACATAACGTGCCTTCAAAATCTCTCGACATTGTCTCTCGACAAAATCTCTCGACATTGTAAACACACTCTGGTATTTTTTACAACATTCGAATCAATCTTTTCCGCTTTCAATGAGCAAATGATCTTCAAAGGTTGTAATATTGGCATCAATTCTTTCGTTTCTTTTATGACCAGGGGAAAACAAACGATTAAAGGTCTTATGATTTCCAATGTCTTCTTGTCTTTTTCCCTGTATACATTGTTTAACAAATCATTTAACAGTTTTTTTCCAATATTTTATTGAAGGCTACATTGCATTCAAATTTACTGCATCTACATTAGCAACCGTAGGGTTTCTATCAGCTCTTTGTCTTCCTTGACGAGTATCAGTACCCTCTACATTTGACTGAGCCATTGAGATATCATGATACATGTTGTTGTTTTTTTATATCCATTATATTATAATAATGACTAGGCGATAGACTTTTGGCCAAGACATGTAAAAGTGAATTAGTCTTTCAACGACTGCTTCAAATTTCTTTATTATAAAACAAAAAACTAAAACTGAACCTCTAAAACTCAAACCTATCTTCAGAATGCATATCCACCTTGGAAATTTGTTGACTCCGCGCTCAAAAACTTCATATATATATATATATACATTATCCCATATATCACACAGACCAAAGAAAGAAATGGTGGATCTCTTTTTCATAACGCTAGACAAGCTTTTCACCTCTCCGGTTACAGTAAACACATGTATCGATTCGGCAAATCATCATCTCGAAATTTGATGATTAAATTGCTTTACTGATATAATTACACCTTATTATATTGTGACATACTTTTTGTGGAGCAGGGGCTGTTATGGAAAAGTATCCATTACATATTTTATATATATTATGTATAAGTATTGATCAAACAAGATATTAGTTTCCTTTAGCAACTCAGATTTACATGTTTAATAAATATAAAACTCTTAGTTGCAAAAGAAGTGTAATATCTTGTTGATTGATATTCTTATATACCCTACAACTGTACCAGACCCTTATTATCAGTCAGGTGGATAAACACACACAGATATATATATAAATGTACACACGCAACAAAGTTAACACAATTCCTTACCGATACTTGGCGATCAAATAGTTGTGATAGTCCTTCCTCGTGCCCACCTTCTGAATATGAGCTGTTAGTAGGATACGTTGTTGAACACCGCTCTTTTGTTGGCGATGGAAGAGGGGATAAATTATGCACTTTTTCTTTCAGGCGTTTTATATCAGTATCTTTCTCTTCTAAAAGTTTCTCTGTTCTATCTCTCTGCTTTTTTACCTGGCTATCGAGAGCAGCTATTTTCATTCTGTACTGATCATCTGCATTTTGTAGATCCTGCTTCCTTTTTTCCTCTGCTTTGGTAAGATCGCATTGTAGGTTTGAAACGATATGCATATTTTCTTTTTCTTTG
Source organism: Morbakka virulenta (assembly GCA_003991215.1). Taxonomy (NCBI): domain Eukaryota; kingdom Metazoa; phylum Cnidaria; class Cubozoa; order Carybdeida; family Carukiidae; genus Morbakka; species Morbakka virulenta. Next base: position 2,213,006 of record RDPX01000107.1, on the reverse strand, counting down.
TCGTCGATATATCTCGATAATTCATTCACTTCGCTCTGTAACTGTACTATTTTATCATTCAGTAAGGAGATATCCTCTTGTCCTTTATCAGAATTTACCATGGTTTCTTGTAGTGTTTTGGTAGACAGCTTATAGTGCTCAAATTCATCTTTTAGCTGTCGGTATTCTTCTTGACAAATTTTGTGTGTTGGATCATTCCTCAATAAGTCATCGAAATCAGAGATGTTGAAAATATCTTCTTCTGCACATAAAAAAGGCAAAAAGATATAGTTTAGAGAAATTTTACAAGGAAGTAGTACAAGTCACAATTAATTTTAGAGAATATCGCAAAAAGAGTGGCATAGTATAGGACTGCTTTTTGTAATAAACAACAGATCTTCTTCTTTGTCTATCTGTCTTCCTGTCTGACTCACCTAACTCTCCTTTCCCCTCTCCACTTCTTTCTGCACCTCCTTCACTTTCTGCTCCTATCAGTTTCTGTTTGTCTGTCTTTCTCTCTCTCAGCCCCAATTGGCACACCAACTTACCGAACTAGTGCTCAATAAGTCCCCCCTTATTTTTCTGGGTTCCGCTACATAAGTTGACTATATTACAATATCTGAGATTTTATCACTCATAATTACCGTATAACTTTCTATACCTATATGGATATATCCAGAGGACTATACTACACAATATAATGTGCTATAGTACGCTATATATGAATGAATGCTATGCAGGTTACACTACAACACAATATAGTAAGAATAAATATAAAGGAAGATGAAACCTATCCTTCTGAGAATCCTTAGACCCTTGTTGACCAAACATGACGTAATGCCCAGGATACTTTTTCCCAAATGTACAAAAAAAGGGAGATAATACAAATACTAACCATAGAGAATCTGGAAACCAAAGACCAATATACATTAACCAATCAACAGAGGGACGGAGAACAAACTCATCTCCTTTTTCCTCTAACAGCACATCCCCGTTCATGATGGGAGCGACACAATGATTTTTAGGATTGTAGGGAAGGCGCTTCATTGCGTACACTTAAACTGACCAGTTTCCACCTCTCTTTCGATGCCCAAGTTGTTGTAGTCGGTAGTACCCTTTCCCACAAATGGCGAATATTCCATCAAGTATGGGTCGGAGCTCATTGATTGACGTTAATGTTAACATGTTCTGAATACTTGAGAACTGATCACTGGTGATTTTCAAGTAGTACTGGCCTGCTATGAGGCCTTTCAGATCTGCATGCAATTTCTGCCATGACCTGCCTGACAGAAGATTGGGTTCCAGCGGTACATAGTTGTGTTGGTGGAAGCTGCATTACTCCCAAGGCAACGGTCTACATACAATATAGCAACATGTTTGGGAAAGGAACTTAAGTGCTTTACTTTAATATTGGCGTCTTGAGTGTGTCAAACAATGTCAGGAAAAAGCAAGATTATCAAAATTAACGAGATAATAACGCTACAAAATTCAAAAAGGAGACTGAGAAAGACCTTAATCAATACAAACATTGAGAACGGAGATGAGAGTAATGGTGAAAATGAAAATAATTCAGTAGAAACCGGAAATAAGATCACTGGTTTAAATTGGACATTTGAGATGAAAGTAAACTTGATTTTGATTGATTGAAATGAAAGAAAGAAAGAAAGAAAGAAGAAAGAAGGAAAGAAAGAAAGAAAGAAAGAAAGAAAGAAGTTTTACACAACGTATCAAGGAGGCATGGGATGGAAGACACGATAATAAACGAACTACAGCACAGTGCTCGTGGGATAATGCTGCAAGATATACGAATGATAAAACTATAATGAACCTTACAGAAGCGAGGGAAAGGCAAGATGTGATAAAAATATTCATAGAAAAAGTGAAGAGAAGGCTGAACAAAAGAAAGAAAACGAAACTGTTAATAGTGAAGAGAGGGAACAACAAGAAAGAATTTCAATGAGAGTAGAAACCAAATAGAAGTGAGTGCTGGATAAGGAGGATGAAGACAATATCGAGATGAGAACAATATTTTTGAACAACTGTCACGAGCTACTACGACAACAATAAAGAAAATTAAAGAAAGGGAGAAATTGATGAAAAGTATAGCAAAACTGAGAAGAGAAAAGAAGAGATAACACAGCCAAACAAAATATTGGAAACATAATTAAAAGGAAATGATGATATGTTAAAGGTGATTGATGCAGCGTATGCAATGGAAAGAATAATTGAGGAAAGACTAGGAATGAAACGAGACGGGAAAAAGAGTAAGAAAGACAACAACATTAAGGGATTAGGATGTTGGAATTAAAATAAAAAGTTGTAATACAGAAAGTAGCAAGAATAGCAAACGAATTACATCGATGGTGGATTAGGCGAAAAGCAACTAAAAAAAAGACCCTTGTAAAGTTGAAAGAATTAGCCCAGAACCAATCGCGATGTATGGATATCGAATGGGAGCACCAGAGGAAAGAACCATCAGGAGGACTCATAGCCTGTTCATTGATGACCTGAAGGTATACCAGGAAGAAGGAAGAGGTTTGAAAAGCTTTAAATACGTGTACAATAACAAGAGTAAGAGTTATTTGTTATGTTATTTGGCAACAGCAACAAACGAATGCTAAGGGAAAGCGTGGGAGAATGAATATGAAAAAGAACAAAAATCATTGAAAACGGAGGTTGGTGAACAGTAAGGAAGTGGCATTTGGTAAAGGACTTGTTGAATGCGATAAAGAGTGATATGATGACAGGGAAGTAATATGGAGAAAACTAAAGAAAGAATTCAAGAAGGGAACAAAAGAAGTAGGTCTAAAGAAATCTGAGCAAAAGAAAATGCAAAGTGAAAAAATATTGGGGTATAAAAAAGAGGACTATGGATGGCTGAAGTGCAACACAGACACTAGAAGCATTCGACATTATGCCACAGATGGCGTAAACAAGAGCCTGGAAGAAAGTCAAAGGCATTCTAGAAGTAGACAGTTGCAGGATGCAAAAAGCTACCAGCGTCAGAGTATATAATGAGACATGACAATGTACTGAAGATATTTGCAGTCGAATGGGGAAAAAAGGTCTATTTAAAGAATATACGGTGTGGTACAAGGAAAAATAGTGAAAAGACACGTGTTTAAGTACAATGGCAAAAAGATACTGTGGGATTGGAAACATCAAATTAGGACGTACTATACAGCAAGAAGATCAGACATGACTTTGAAGGGCAAGATAGAAAAGGAAATATACATTGTGTATATGGCATGCCCTGGTGAATGAAACAAAAAGGCAAAGAGAAACGGAAAGATTATAAAATAACAACTATGTTTCTAAGTACGAGGGAGAAGGCAAGGGTTCAGGGTGAAAGTTATTCCAGTAGTGATTGGATGTAGTGGCGGTGGAATGAAGGAATTGAAAAACACAATGAAAGAACTATTTGATAAAAAGGTTATTGATAAACTTTCGAAGGAAATGCAAAAGACAGTGATATGGGAAAGCAAAACAATTATTAGAAAAGTAATGTCTGGATTAATTGGAAAAATGATGTTCAAATTACCTACCAAAACTTGTTAGCTAATGAATCTGGCCATGGATATACATCCATTATTTATTGTAAAATATGTGTGCCGTGTATCTGTGGTTACAAAGTTACATAATAATAATAATAATAATAATAATAATAATAGGGTTTATCCTCATTTTCACCCTTTACTTTATGTACTGAAGCATTCTCTTTTAAGTACCCGTTTTTAATCATTTTAATTCGAAAATCTTGTCTTGCATTTATCTTTGATCTTTATAGGATCAAGAAACATTTTGCAATTAATATAACAGCTTGTTTATCGTAGAACCCTAAAAAATGGTTTAGAAAATAAATCCATATATAGTTCTTATTTCTTGAAGATTTTATATTGAATTGTTACCTAATACATGGCCAAATTCCTCTAAATGGTTGGAGAGGGCGGAAGTTCCGATTTGCAAACTATTCGTCCGATGGATCCCTTTGCAAACTATCGCATCTCTAAAAGAAAAGCTGCTTGTTAATGCGCCTGATAATGACTGACTGACTAACCAAAAAGGAATCTCTAACCATAGTTTGTTTCAAGTTAAACCAGTAACAAATATGACACCAACATCTGGGGCAAAAATATTGATTTTTAAAGTAAACTTGCCATGATGCTCCTAAATTCATCAGTATTAGATGGATCAATGTGTAGACAGGCATCCTCTGCTGATGCGGGATCCTCATTAATCAAAGCAAGTGTCCAATGATGACGATGATTTATAATAATGATGGTGATTATTATTATGATTTCAAAACAAGGTACCATGTCAAAAAAATTCACATAATCAATAAAACGATTTTAGGAAATTATAAGGATTACATCAATAACTAAATCAGGTGAATAAAACTTCCACTAGAACAGAAAATACGAAAAAACTAAACGAAACAAGGTCGTATTTTCATTACCTGATTTTTCTAGTCGTTTTATCCCTATTTTAAGAATTCCTTTCAGTTTCATCACTTGTTCTTGAAGATCCGTTACTTTCTTGTTTTCCTCTATATCTTCTTCTGGCGAAACCATATGCGTATTCTTCATCAAGGTTGTATTTTCTACATCTAATTGGGACAGCCTCTCTTTCAATTTGAGTATAACAACCTGATCCTGCTGTCGTATTCTGTCGTAGTTGCCAACAATTTCTGATAATTCTGACAGCTTTATTTCTGAAATCAAATCAAGGAGTCAGACAGAAATCGCCATAGTCAACTATTCTATCCAAGATTATGGATAAAGGCATGAAAATGATGCACTCAGCGATATCTTATCCGTTAAAAAGGAAACCTTGCCCTACTAAGTTTAGTGCTTTTTACAGGCTGATTCTATCGATTTCTATCGATCTTGCATAAATTTTAACCTTTAATAATTGAACATTACATAATAATTTTTGTCCATTCGGGATTAATCAACAACATTTTAAGCTGAATTTGTTTCGGACTTAGTATTTTGGAAACTTCTGCATAGAAAGAAAACTCGTTGCAAACCAAAACAAAAATATGCAGACTCATTAGCGGATGACAATGGATGTGAACTAAAAGTTCTACCAGCATTAATAATTGGCAGACTCTAATGAAAAGAATGTGTCAAAGAAATAAAAAGTTCGCCCGACTTTATGATGATGATATGTCTGTGATATTTGGATAAATGTTTGAGTATACTTCTTATGTTTAAATCTTGTACGTCTTGCTTTGCTTTTCGATGTTAGAAAAAAACTGTTACAAGTATAACGCCACTTAAGCTTTCATATGTCGTTAAAACGGAATTTAGTAACATTGTTTTATATTTGCTGCAATGGAACTTGTTATACCAGTAAGTAGCCTACCTGGTGAATCGGTTCAAGCACAAAGGAACTTTGTGAATTGGAACAAAAGAAAAATATTAAATCAAAAGATGCATCTTGCTCTAAACATTCACAGTTACCTGTATATACCAATACCATACTTTTTCTGGTATGCCTCCCTCCCTTCGTTCACAATGTACTTTTTAAGCAGTTATCTTACTGTTTTAAACTAGAGTATTGATATTTTTCTTTACAGATTGTATTTTCGTTGGTATGGAAAAATGTTTATAAAAAGATGCTCTTACCTGTAGCAAATCACTCTGCTGATTGAAAACTTCACTAAGAAGTCACTAATTTTAAAGCTCTATAACGATTTTGAAACAGAGATAATAATCAAAACAAAGCTCTCTCATTAATATAATTTTTTTATGTTTTTGCCTGTTAATTGCCAGAAAAGACATGTTATAATACCCAAAAATGCCTACCTAACTCTGCAATGCGTTTTTCTTCTAATTGGGAAAACGCATGAAGTTTCTCTTCCGCTTCATTGGCTCTCCTGCGCTCTGTCAAAATCGCATCCTCGTGTTGTTTTTTTAACTCGTTCATTTGAAAAGAAAGCTCCGTCAGAATTGGATTTGGTCCTAATGCTGCATCTTCCGATTGCTTTAGTCTGATAGACATGTTATCTAAGTCTTTAGAGAGATTTTGAATCTGCTCTTCATAAAGTCGAGATTTGTCTTGTGAAATAGCTTCCCTTTTCTTCTCTCGCTGTCGAAAACGGGAGAATGGTATAAGCTTTTTTTAAGGACATAACACAAAGGCACACATACTACCTACCTACCTACCTACCTACCTACCTACCTACCTACCTACCTACCTATCTATCTGTCTATCTATCTATCTATCTATCTATCTATCTATCAATCTATCCATCCATCCATCTGCCTTTCTATCAATCCATTTATCTATCTTTTTCTCCATCCATCTTTCTTTCTTTTTACCCATTCATCTTTCTTTCCTTCTATCCATCCATCGATCTGTCTGTCTATTTATGGACAGATCGATCGATCGATGATCGATTTATCTATCTATCTATCTATCCATCTATTAAAAATTGTAGTTATTTCTCAAGTTAAAAAATATATATTTACCTCAATTAGCTGTGCTCTAATCTCTTCTTTTTCAATTCGTTCTACAGTCAATACTTCTTGCATCTCTTTAAGCATAACAGAGTAGTTTGACTGCTCCTCCTCCCTGTCTTTCTGATGTTGACGAAGATGGCTTTTTAACTGTTAGACAAAGAATATAAAAAACCAAGCCTGGAAGTTGTTGTTTATATTGTTGATTAACATCAGATTGACCCTTAAGTACATTCATACGTGAATGTAAGTATTGAGTATATGTGCATGCATGTTCCCACATGATGCTCCTATTTTGACAAATACAGGCGGTGCACATATGCAAATGTAACTATGTCAACATTCATGTATAATGTACGTATATACGGAAAACGAACAGGAAGAATTTATATCAATGTATGTGTATGATATATCTTTCCCAAATAAAACATAACTAATGTAGAAGGTATGTAACATTAAAAATGTTATGAATGTAAAATTCAATGTATACCTGTGAATGAACCGAATCTATGTATGCACACAATCGTATGTATAAAAATTTGGATAAAAGCTGTATGTGTATGACCAAATGAATATGGTATACGAATGTCAACCTAAGGTATACGAATGAAGAGGTACGGATGCAGACATATTTGCATGATTCAGATCCAAGCGCAATCAAACAGATTTTATATGTGATATCCTAAAGGTTGCGTTTGTCTAAAATCATGCAAGGCCTTTAAATTTTTACAGGCCCTTCCCCACCTCCCAATTCTAATACATCTCACCATGAGGTGACAGCCACCATTAAAATGTACTTAGTTAAACGTTAATACATGATGTATGTATGTGAATTTATAACTTATTTATGTAGATTAACATGTATATCAATTCCTTAAAAATACACACGTACCATAACTAATAAAAACGACCTATGTATGTTCACAAATGCAAATTAAGAATATAAATGCAAAATGCCTTCGTAAATGTCAGTATGTCTGTTACTGCTCTTTGAGGAACTGTGGCTTAGTAATATAGTGCAGTAAGTATAAAAATGGATGGGTGGCAAAGTATAGTATAGCATAGTATAGTATAGTATGGTATAGTAAAGTATAGTATAGTAAAATAAAGTAGAGTTTAGTACAACAAAGTACAAAATAGTAAAGTAGAGTGGAGTACTGTAGAGTATAGTATGGTGTAATAATATGGCAAAGTCGCGTGTAGAAAGAATGAAAATCGCTTATAAAATTAGGTTCATTTTGATTGAAACCTCTGTCGCTGGCTTTTGACTGAACCGAGACACAAGAAGAGGAAAACACAATTTGAAATTTATTAATAAGGAACACAAACAAAAATGCTTAGTGGACATGCTGTAGAATAGCATTATCCAGTAAGATTTAACATGTTTAGTAGAGAAAATTATCGAAAAGCATAGTACATCCCACAAATGTATTTGCAATCTTCGTGACTCCTGTAAGTGCAAGTGTTACAAGTGTATCACCACAGTCTTCCACTAAACCAAAACCTTCTATTACTTCAATTGATCGATGAGGATCAATTGAAGTAATAGTAGTTGCTCGAAATGTAGCCAAGGTCAAATAGACACAAATAACTTTGAAAGGCAAGTAAGTGACATAAAACTCCCTGCTAATCCTCATCTAGCAAAAACGCACACACAAAAGACTCAAAGTCAAAACTAAATGAACCTGTTATATATATATATATATATATATATATATATATATGTGTGTGTGTGTGTGTGCTTATATAAATATATTTATTTATTTTAGGTTATATATGTAAACAGATATACAAATATCTGTATATACGTATATATGTATTTAGATATATACGTTTCTATTTTATTTGTAATTACTAAAAAGCGCACCAACAAGCATCTGCTTTTAAGACTTGCCACGATGTTTGCGACTCTGCAAAGTTTGAAATACGAGGCTTCGAAATACGAGGCTTCGAATTACAGTAAGCTTACTGTGCCTGAAGAAACAAATTAAGTACAACACGGCCACGTCGCAATATCTCAAAACGAGGAAAAAATATTGTGCATGTTGTAAATACATTGAGCTAGCTATGGTGATTTCTCAATAGCCTTTAACAGTGCTTAATATTTCAAAATAAACCCAAACAATTTGAAAAATGGTGTTTCAAAACTATGGTCAATTCAATTCTTTTTTTATATTAATAATAATAATAATAATAATACCAACTTTGTTTGTGAAAATTTTAATGGGCCTTGATCTAATGATCTGCTGAAAGTATTTAGGTAGTACCCAATATTTTGTAAAGTTTGACATATGTGGGCTTGAATCCCACCCAAATTAATAAAAGAAACATCTGAAAATTCAGTACCTGCTTGAGCTGCTCTTCTGAGGACGAAAATTGATCTTCAAGTTCACGTAAAGTTTGAGCAGCTTCTTTCATCTTTAGATCATGCTCATGCTGTCAAAACAAAAATTATAGAAATCAAAGTAAACTACACAAACCGAATAATACACTAGCTGGGGATGTGTGTGTATGAATATACGTGGATAGTGTATGACTTTGGACCTTCTTCTATTCTCTTTCTCTGCCTCTCTCTGTGTGTCTCTCTGTCTCCCTGTCTTTCTGTCTCTCTCTCTGTCTGTCTATCTGTCTGTCTGTCTCTGTCTGTCTATCTGTCTGTCTGTCTGTCTCTGTCTGTCTGTCTGTCTCTGTCTGTCTCTCTCCCTCTCTGTCTCTCTCTCTCTCTCTCTCTCTCTCTCTCCTCTCTCTCTCTCTCTCTCTCTTTCTCTCTCTCTTGCCTCTTTTTCCCNCTGTCCCTCTCTCTCTGTGTCTCTGTGTCTGTGTGTCTGTCTCTGTCTGTCTGTCTCTCCCTCTCTGTCTCTCTCTCTCTCTCTCTCTCTCTCTCTCTCTCTCTCTCTCTCTCTTTCTCTCTCTCTTGCCTCTTTTTACCTAAAAGACCCTCCGCAATGAGTTGTGTCAATTTTTGCACTGCCAGGACAAAAATTCACAAATAGCAAAGCAACCAAACATTTAATAATTTAATCACGCTAGAATATTTCTTTAATACGTAAACTTCATAAAAGAGTGATAAATGAAATACCATCATATTCTTCTTATCACTTTGGAAAGCTGATTCCATTTTTGATTTCTGCTCTGTCACAGTTGCTAAGGATGAACTAAACGTCTCAAGCTGATGTTGAAGCCTGTGAAAATCTTCTTCCCTCTGTCTGCATGATGCATTTGTACATTCACCTCTGTCTGCATCATCAGGTACATTTGGCTCTTCGCTTTCATCCTCTTCTTTTAAACCAGTAGCATTAAGGGGATCTGATGATTTATCTATGAATTATAAAAATTAATAATAAAAATTAAAAATTAAAAAAAAGAAATACCATTATTAGCATTTCTAGAAAAAATAATGTGATACCAAACCTTTCCGTAAATGAAATTAAAATTTATAAATCATTGTAACCAACTAAAGGTGTCCTTTGGTGATGCTTTAGAAAGCATATTTAAATATAGTACAAGTGGTAGTGGTAATGGTAATAGTAATACATAATAGTAGTACTAGTAATAGTAGCAGTAGAAATAGTAATAGTAGAAATAGTAGTAGTAGTAGTAGTTGTTGTTGTAGTAGTAGTAGTAGTAGTAATAGTAGTAGAAGTAATAGCAATAGTAGTTGTAGTAGTAGTAGTAGTTGTTGTTGTTGTTGTAGTAGTAGTAGCAGTAGTAGTAGTAGTAGTAGTAGTAGTAGTAGTAGTAGTAGTAGTAGTAGTAGTAGTAGTAGTAGTATAAGCTTTAACATGAACCTCAAGAAGGGTTAATATTCACCTCATTAACCTATTAACCAATAGCAGAGAACCAAGGAATGAAAAGAAAAACAATCAAGAAAAAAGCTAATTTGACCCAAAAAAGTTAGCAACTCAGGAAAAGAAAGCAATGTCCCTCATACGAAAGATGGAACTGGCCTGGAGAAAGCTCCATTTAAGGGAAAACGGAACCACTTGTACCAGCTGCACACGAACAAGCAGTTTGGGTCAATGCCATCAAGGCAGAGTTAGATAGAAAACAAACTGAAAGCAAGTGTAGATTACGTTAAAATATTGAATCATATTCACACTGAATGCTCACAACTTTAAGAGAAGGAATACAAAAGTTGACACAATTTGTTTGTTAAAGGAATACACTGAAAATATGTATTAAAATGGCACTGGTGTGAAATGCAGAAGGTACAAATTCAATCACTGGTCAATCATTAAAAATAATTAGTGAAAGTTATTGTGGGAATTTTCGGTCCAAACCAATAACGGTATAACTGCCAAAAAACCAAACCTCATTGTTTTGGGCACAAAAAGGAACACACCATATTCTGCAACTCCATGTGATTGATACATAGCTATGTGAGGAGATGGAGAAAAATGGCGAAAATGGAGAAATACCATGATCTGGCTATAAAGATTAAGAAACTATGGAATACCAGGATAAAAGTAATAACATCAGAGAAACTGGAGTTTTAGGTACACCTGATGGATCATAGAAAAAAAATTAAAAGATTGTTGTTCAACAATCAACCGGAATGCTCCAGATATTTTTTTAAGATCTAAGGATCTTTCATGACTTTAGAGGCTTCAAGAAAATGCATTAATGACGATGGTAATGTAAGATTATCACATAATACGAAGAATAACAATAGTAATATAATATTGTAAAACAGCTTGCTTTCCTTTCTATTCTTACTTTCATCTCCCTTCTGTTTACTTTCTTTGTTGGTGTTTCCTTTCTTTTCAGGTTTTCTATTTGTGCCATCTGAATGCCATCCAGAGAATGTGAATGATTTAACAGAAGCTTCCAATGCCTCTTTCTCTTTGACAAGGCTCTTGTATGCATGGACAACATCTGAAAACAAAATGAAATAAAAGTACCTCAAGACAATCATTATAACCGAATTCTCAAAAGACAGAAAGAAGCTATTGGCTAAATGCCTTAAAGCCATATGATGGTGGTGATAGGTGAAATGCTCTACCTTTATCATCTTTGGCAAGAATGGTGTAACATACCAGATAATGTAAAAAAAATAATTGATATGTTGTCTGTCAATAAAAAAAAAACAAATGTGTGTACAGCAAGATGCATATACGTATCATTCAAATAAAGGCTTATATACTGGAAGAGCCCGTAATTTTCTAAAAACAGAACATAAACAGTGAAGTTAAGGAATAACTACTGTCTTGTACAACTAAAAGTTCCATGTATTAAACGTATGCCTGATGATTGTTAAATACATAAAAACTTTTATTTTCATAAAAATGCAGTTATTCCTCAAGTTTACTTAATATAGTCATTATCACTATCACATATCCATTTAGATTAACAATTAATGAGCTGCTTCGATTGTGCTTCATCATGAAGCATCTCCTTGTCCAAATCCAAACAGCTTAAACCATTTACATTGTGCCTTGGCATATTTCCCTCATCTTCATTGCTTTCATCAAAATGCAGTCTGGCTCTCTCTTTTAAAATAAATTATTCTCGACTTAGACCTCCTCCGTATGTGTCTCTATGTATGTATGTATGTATGTATGTATGTATGTATGTATGCATGTATGTATGTATGCATGTATGTATTGTTTCTAAGGTTGTTATCGCCAGGGTGACTCAAGATGTGAGCGATCTATAGTCTATAAAATGCTCCAATAGCAACGTCTCAAACAGCCTCTGACAACCTAATCCAGCTCCTGGTCTTATTGTGGCGGAAATGTTTCAAACTAGCAGGAGAACAGGTGAAAGGCGATTTACTGGAGCCTTAAAATCAGTTTGTTCCGGGTTGGTGAACCTCGTTAGCCTTGGTTGGTATTTCACCTATGAGAAGGTACACCCTGATAAAAAACCTGCAGTTGAAATGTCGCCAGCTATCTAGCCTTGCTTGTTCATGGAACCAGCCAATTGTACCGAGAGAGTGGCTCTGCTGTTGTACAAGGTTTTGTCATTATAAAAAGATTGTACAGATATTCCTTCAGATCTCAACATCAATCTGTTCGAAAGTCCTGTGGCGATGAAGGAGTGGCAGCACATGTAGGCTTGACAGGCTGGGAACATGTAGTCACAATTCTGCACATAGGCGGCATGGGGCGTACCCTAACATCGCTTTTCACACCACCCAAGGCAGGTGTGTATTTCGGTGGAGCCTGGCATGACTGAGCAGCCTTTCCAGGATAGCACTGCTCGCCCAAAACTGGTGGGGACTAGAAAATGTGTCCCAAACAAAGCTGCCTTAATCTGCTGGTTAGCTTCCTGCGGCTGTCCTTATTTACAGGAACAAAAATTAAAGTAGATTTTATATCAAAAGACTCCCACTTCAGTCCTGCTGCTGGAATGTGAGAACATTAATAAACAATGGAAAAACCCCTGGCGTAAAACTGCCATCTTAGCTAATGAACGGGCAAGATATATTGTGGACATTGATGCTCTATCTGAAACCCGCTTTGCTGGAGAAGATCAAGTTATAGAGCCTGAGTCAGGTTACACCATATTCTGGTCTGGGAAATCAGAGAAAGAGAAACGTGAAGCTGGTGTAGGTTTTGCAGTGAAGAATACATTAGTAAACAAAATTGAACAGCCAGTAGGGGTCAATGATCGTATTATGAAGCTGAGGATTCCTCTCAATACTAACAGATACATGACTCTTCTTTCGGTTTATGCACCAACACTAGTGTCTCCTGTGGAAGATATCACTTCTTTCTATCATGCTCTCAGAACATTTGTTACTAACATTCCGAAAGGTGAAAATTTAGTTATTCTTGGTGACTTCAATGCTCGTGTTGGTTCTGACAGTGAAACACGGAAGCCTTTGGGACCTCATGGGATTGGTAACAACTGCTCCAGCTCCATACTGAACTCAATCTAGTTATTACCAACACCTTCTTTTATCAAAAGGAGAAGCACAAGGTGAGGTTCCATCCTCAGTCTAAGCATGGCCATCTACTTGACTTTATAGTCTGTGGACGCAGTGACCTTAGGAATTTCTGCAAAGTCAAGGCAATGCATGGAGCAGAGTGTGACACAGATCATCTAATGGTTCGGGCTAAATTCAAAATTTCTATTCGCCGTGAGATTCCCTTCAATTAGGTCAAGGCACCAAAACACATTGATGTTTCCAAGTTAAAATTTGCCACTTACAGAAATGTTTTTAGATCAACTTTTGACCAAACAGATTTCTCAGATTGTGATTGGATAGATTCGAAAACATTATCTTTGAGAAGGGGGCTGACAGTCTGGGAATGAGAGTGACCAAGCACTGGGAGTGGTTTAGCGATAACTGTGATGAAGTGAATGACCTCCTTAATGAAAAGAGAAGAGCCCACAAAAAGTTTCTCAGCTCTTCATCATCAAACAGGTTACTTTATGCTTCCAACTTTCATAATGTGAAAATGAGTGTTTGGTCCAAGGCCTTCCTTGATCACACCACTTTTGACAAAGGATAGGACCACCTTACTGAAGACCCCTAATAAAATAATGGGACGGTGGTTTGAGCAATTACAGGATCTCTTTTACAAACCTTCTGTTGTGGTTGATACTACTGTGGATAGTGTTCCACAGCAAGATTTGCACCCTGAGCTAGATATTGAGTCATCTCTCACAGAGGTTATTGGAAGCATTAAACGGATAAACACAGACAAAGCACCAGGCCTAGATGGTATTCCAGTTGAATTGCTGGTTCATGGTAATGTAAACCTTCACAGGGTAGTACACTCTTTGCTTATGTGTGTTGGGAATAATAATCCAATTGCTCAGGACTATTGATGCCATTTTAGTCACTCAAAACAAAGAGAAAAGCAAGAAGTCAATTTGTCACAGTCATCGTGGAATTTCATTGCTTGAAGTTGTTGGTAAGGCATTTGCGAGACTGCTTTTGAATCGGTTAGAGATGTGTGTTTGCAAGGAGGTTATTTCTGAGTGCCAGTCTGGTTTTTGTACTGGGCGTTGAACTATCAACATTATTTTCTCCTCAAGACAGCTCATTGAGAAATGTAAAGAGCAACGTCTCTCTCTCTTTGTCAAGTATTTGTAGACTTGACCAAGGCTCTTGACGCTGTCAATCGTGATGCTCTCTGGAAGGTGCTTAGCAAATATGGTTGCACGTCTGCATTTGTTGATAAAATCAGACAGTTACATCATTCTATGAAAGCTCATGAAAATTTTAATGGTCAAATATCAGAAGAAATTGCTATTGACAATGGAGTGGAACAGGGGGGCATTCTTGCCCCAATTCTGTTTTCACTCTATTTGACTGTGGACCTGTGGTATGTTTTTCATGACTGTGACATAGGAGTTTATTTCAGATTCAGAAATACTGGTAAAGTCTTCAATTTCCAAGCAAAGACTCTTGTACGTGAAAGTTTAGGGAGCTCCTGTACACTGATGATGCTGATCTTGTTGCCCATTCTCCTGGTGACATGCAGTCTGTATCAGATCGCTTTGCTGATGCATGCACTTGTTTTGTTTTGACAATCAGCATTGATGAAACCAATGTAATGTATACTCCTGCACCTGATGAGCTTTGTGTAGAGCCTAACAATTTTGTTAATGGAAAAAGGTTTGAAGTTGTCGAGTATTTTGTTTACCTGGGCAGTGCTCTCTCAAATGATGGCTCTCTCTATTTTAAAATCAAGAAAAGGATCAGCAAAGAATCAGGTTGTTTTGGCAAATTAGAAGACAGAGTTTGGTATGATGGTGATCTCATTCAAAAAAACAAACTTTCTGTATACAAGACCTGTGTGCTGGCCACTCTTTTGTATACCTCAGAGACATGGACTCTGTATCAGTCGCAAATCAAGCTGCTTGAGAGATTTCCCCATCATTCTTGGAACCAAGTGGGAGAGTCGTACCCCCAATGCTACTGTCTTGTCCAAGGTAAACACTGTAAGCATATCCTCAATGGTGATGAGAATCCAGATGCGCTGGGTTAGGGCACTTAATATGAATGGATGACTCCAGACTATCCATCTATCAATCTATCAATCTATCTATCCACCCATCTATTGATAGGGCTGTCACCATTTGTTTAAAAAGTACTCTATAAATAAGGCAAAATATTTCCTTTCATTTTTATCAGAAACAATACTCAACTTACATTACCCCTCCAAGTTTCATGAATTTATATTAATTAACTGTACAATGATTACTTACAATGATGTACTGAAGAAACGTAACAAGATAATAATTACTACTGAAACACCTGGCCAATGTAAATACCTCAAGAGTGTGTCATTTAAGTATTGTTAATTGCTTTAAACTTATATATGTATAAGTAATGACCAACAAATGTTTCAGCATGTCTCAATGAAAATATTTTCTTGATTACATTACCATGTTCAGTGTCCCTTCAGCAACAGATACATCATTTAAGTTGGGAATGAAAGAACAGATTGAGAACCCTGTTCTTCTTATTGCTTGATTATTGGTAACTAGAGTAACTGGTCCCAGTTGTCATTTTTAAAAGTGGTATATGTCAAATGCTTACCTCAATCTATAAACACTGCTTAAAAGGCCTCAAAGGAATTTCAATTAATTTGTTTATAATTGTTTTCCTTGATTCTTAAATCTTGTGTTTCCAAACAAAATATATCTTGTGTATAAAAATGACTGCTGTGCTGTTTTTAACATCTATAGCTGATGGTGACATGGTTGTTTTACTCTACTCACCTGATTTAACAGTCCTTGTGGGTTTTGTGTCTATCAACTGTTATAAATATATCCTCTGTCCACTAAGATTTCATTATACTGACCCAGTGTATTGCCTTGACTGTCTTTGACCATCACAATATCATGTTGGTTTAAATTTTAATCACCCCTTACTCTTCACAATTCTGAATAATGCTTTGCACCCTTTCTAGGTATTTAGTTGATCACACTATTCTTTGTAATGCTATCCTTTCACCTTATAGTTTTCTACCACACTATCATTTCTTTCAACTACTTCAAGATTTTTGAATAACTTAGTTATGGTGCAACTATACTAACCATAAAGTCAAGGGTCTCGACATACTTTTACTTTTTTAGTTTCAATATCAATTATTTTTACATACCAACTTTGCTTCATTTTCTTGCTATTTTTTACTATTTCATTTTTGGAATTTTTTTACTTTCCTGTTTGCTGACTAGTAAATATCTTTTAATTATCCTCTTGTATTACTTACTATATTGTTATAGGGAACTTTTGTTTTTCCTGCAGTACTTTTTCTGTTGTATAAGCTTGTCTAAATAAGTCTTTATCTGGCACTCTGTGATCATTTCTTATTTATTTTCCCAGTTTTTAATACTTATTTTTATTATTTTTCCCGTACCAAATTCCTGATGCTATTTCTTCTTGTTACATTATCCAAGATGTGATTTATGTCAGCCTTTCCACCTGGGAATTTTTTATAGCCTACAACCTCTTCCCGTGGTTTTTGTACCATACCCAGGTATGATATAGTTACTCAGCAAAAGGAGCATGACTTAGCCTCATTACATCATTGTATTTTCATAATTATACATGAAAATACAATGATGTAATGTGATACAATACCCTGTATATATAAAGGTACCAAATTGCAATTATCAGTCAATAGATGGAGATCTGGGAGAATGATTAATCTTTTATAGGTACCTATGTCTTTTAGTTGACTTTTGAGCACATTTAATAGTTGCATTTTCCAGTATACAAAATCAATCTACATGTAAAACAAAATAGATTCAAATAGAGGTGCATAATGATCAATGTGTTGGTAAAGCATTCGATGATCCAACAATTGCCTCATTTTTTCATTCTTTTTCAGTAAATTAACCAAAAATCTCAAAAGAAAAGGCAAGGCAAAGGCTTGAGATGTGGCACAAAATGCTATGATGCTGAACTAAAAATCTTATTCTCTGAGATGTGGGTTTATTTCCTAATTTTCTTTGTATAGAGTAAAAGCTCTGTCAGGCCCCCCTCTCTAATAAACTCCTCCACACTGAGCAAAAATTGTAAATAAGCCCTCTCTCTTTAAGCCCCCTCCCCTCTTTTATGTGTTAAATGATGAGTTTTGCTTGAAGTCTGTGATAGCAAAATCTACATCCTGATGAATGAATGATGACTTGCCATTGAAGTACTAAATGGGAGTTCTTGGGCCATTTACATTTGGAGCTTGATGGCTACTTGCATGGGATGCATTTTGTTGCCATTTATCACCTGGAATACAGGCAATACAGATTCAAGGTCACATTGACCCAGTGATTGTTCCATGAGGCTATAAAAAGTTTGTTCAAGAACCTGATGTAAGCTGAAATAAGCCAATGATTGGCCATTTAAGGATCATGTATAACATATGATGTGGAGAAAAAAAACCAGCAACTCACAGCTCAACAAAATTTGAGGGCCCCTCAAAAAAGCAAATTGTTGAGTGGGTTCTGAAAGCCTGGAGATTATTGCCAGAGGCACTCACTTTTTGTGTCTTAAGATGCCAGATCATGTGTATCAAGTATGACCCATGTAAAGAATTACAGCCCTACTTTTAATGTCACAAAGAAACTGATATTATCCATTTGAAGCAATTTCAGAAGAAAATATTCTTCTGGAGGATATTTCTGATTTGGTTATTGATTACAATTAAAAAGAAATTGTCACAGACTAATACCTTAAAAGCTTATTAAACATATAATTTATGTAGCTTTTAAATAGCTTTGATCTTAGGTTTTTAAATGAGCTTCACACTCTATTAATCCACAATCTATGAGCTTCAAAATTAATTAAGCTCCCTGGGGGCTTAATAAGACTTTTTTGGTATTCATTTTGGCAAAATTTGATTCATCTCTTGGTCTATAGAAGAAAAAAATCCTGGAGAACTGTAAGATTCCAATTCATCTCATAGTTAAATAAACTATTTGAAATTACAACTATAAAATTTCAGGCCAAACAAATGCTCCAAAGAAGGGATATAATGTCAAATATTTGACTTTAAGAACAATCCAGTACTTTCTTAACAAGTCAATACTAAAAAAGTCATCAAAATTTACATGTTAGCATTTATATCCAAAATGTTCATGTTAAAGATGCTATTACAGTGGAGGAATACCTGGATATTGACAATGGTGTGGCTACAGAAGTGATGCTAATGGATGAGGACATAATAGCACTAGTCAGACCAGCATCTTGTCATGGTTCTGATCAAGAACCCAAGGCTGAACCAGCATCAGTATGCTATGTAACTGAAAGTCCAGCTATAGCTGCTCTAAAGGAAGCTCTTCCTCACTTGCAAAAGGAATACTTTACTGAACAAATAGATTATCTATGTCATACAATAGAGCGTGTACAGGTTCATAGACAAATTTCCAGCTATCAGATGCAGAGGAAATTCACTGATTCTTTTATAATAATATAATAATTTAATAATAAATAAAGCCCAGATACTGTAATTATTGACTTTCACAGGTGATAAATATTTTATTTAATTTTGTGACTTTGTACATATTCTCTACTATATTGCCATACATACATTTAACATAGTGCTAATCTATTTGTTGCATTGTTCAACCAGCCTAGTAAGTCCCAATAACATCAGAGACTTTAATAACCATAGCAATCTATCAAAGTCAGATGTCATATTTGGTAATCTGCCAGTAATTTCCATTTAACCAATGGAGTCAGATTATTAAGACACAACTGTATATATATAAGAAAGATCCATTGGAGCATGAGAGGCAGGAAAGAAACTGAAGGGCTGCTATGGGCTTCCCAAATGCAATATTTCTGCACAGAACATGTCAAAAGAAAAAATGAGACAATCCATCAAATTTTCAGTATTTGCAGTGGGTTGCTTCAGAAGGAGTACCAAAAGAAGGCATGATTGTGCTTCAAAGGCATTGTACATTTTGTGAAATAATAACTGACCAATAATTATATGCAATATGTAGCATCTAGCTATTTGCTGTCAGGTCAGGCCAGTTCTTGCCCTGCTACTGATAACATGTAATCCAGTACAACCTGTTACATGGTCGAGTGGTTGGCAACTAAACTGGCTCCCCCACCAGTTTCCAAATCTGGTGAGGAGGGTGGCTACCAACCCAGTAGGAATAAAAAACAAGACCTATCAAAGGGCAGATGAAATCTTTAGAGTCAACAGCCAGCTAGCTAGAGATGGCATCTCAACAAAAACACCCTGCAGAAAAAACTTTGGGCCTCTACTGCAGATTTTTTCACCCTTTATATATATAGCCATGACAAAAAGAAACAATAATGCATACAACAATGCCATAAAGGATCAAGCATCCACTGTCTTGCCTGTTAGGAGTTTTCTGAATATGCAGGGCAACCCAAAATGCTACTGCATGGTACTGCATAGCTACACGAAATGTCAGGACACTAAACCAAGCAGGGAAGTTGGCAAATGTGGTGAGAGAAATGGTGAGAATAAAGATTGACATACTAGGATTAATTGAAGTCATATGGTTAGAATTAAAAAAATCAATTTAAAGAACAACACCACATTCTTACACTCAGGACCAGATAAAGAACATATTCATGGTGTTGGAATCCTACTAGGACCAAACATACCAGATTGTCTACTTGGCTACTGGGCTGTTTCCAATCGAATAATTGTGGTTAAATTGAAAGGAAGCCCATTAAATGCCACTATCATTCAAGTATATGCACCAACATCCAATAGCAAACAGAATGACATTGAAAACTCTTATGCAGACCTGGATAAAGTCATAGTACAATGCAAATCTCAAGAGATAGTGTTTGTTATGGTTGACCTAAATGCTAAAGTTGGTGAAGGTAGACAATCAAATGTTGTAGGAAAACATGGACTGGGCAAACGTAATGATTGTTGAGATACCTGGGTTCAGTGGTGTGAAGGAAATAACCAGGTGATCACTGATACATACTTTCAACATCATCCCAGACATCTATGGACATGGAGAAGCCCAAATGATTGCTCAA
This sequence comes from Morbakka virulenta, assembly GCA_003991215.1. Classification (NCBI taxonomy): domain Eukaryota; kingdom Metazoa; phylum Cnidaria; class Cubozoa; order Carybdeida; family Carukiidae; genus Morbakka; species Morbakka virulenta. Next base: position 2,192,624 of record RDPX01000107.1, on the reverse strand, counting down.
GGAACCAGACTAATTTCATAACAATGAATAAGAGATTCAGAAATCCTGTCACACAACCAAAGTGCTATCCAGGTGCAGATTGTAACAGTGATCATGCTCTATTAGTTGCTTCTGTCAAGCTGCAATTGAAGAAACTGAAAAGACCAAAGAAGGTGATATGGCATGACCTAGACCAACTAAAATCCAATGATGTAAAAATGGCTTTTCAACAAAAGGTTAAACTTCACATGAAAAATGATAAGGAGAACAACAAAGCATTAGATGATTATGGCCAAATTTGTTCAGCAATTAGTAAAGCTTCTAAAAAATCATACCTCCTCTAACACAAAGGAAGAAGCAGGAATGGATGCCAGATGAGATTGTAGAACTAATGGAAAAGCATAGAACAGTAAAGAGATCATCAGAAGAATATAACAGATTAAACAGGGAGGTGTGTAAAAAATGTTGGCAAGCAAAGGCATGTATGTATATGAAACAGTGTGAAAAGCTAGAATGAATGGAGAAGACCAGCCCACAGAAGTTACATGACATGGTCTGATGGGTAATTTCAAGTAAAAAGAGTGTTACACCCAGCTGCATTGAAGCAAAGGATGGAAGTATTTTGGTTAATCAGGAGGAACTGTTTCATCGATGGAAAGAGTATAAAGAAGAGTTGTTTGCTGATAACAGAGGAGAAATAAATATATCCCAGCAACAAGAAGGCAACCCAATTTTGAATGTGGAAATAGAAAAAGCTGTAAAGAACATGAAAAGAGGTAAAGCTGGAGGCCCGGATGGGGTTGTGGCTGAAACAATCTTGGCACTAGAAGAGTTTAGAATTGAACAAATAACAAGAATAGCAAATAAAATCTATGAGGAAGGTCATTTCCCAGAGATGATGTGCAGATATATCTTTATCACTCTGCCCAAGAAAATGGGGGCTACCAAATGTGAGTTTTTCAAAACAAGCAGCTTAATGAGCCTACTAACAAAGCTGATTCTTACAGTTTTTCTAGGTAGGCTGCAGGGTCAAACAGTTGGAGGGATAGCAGAATAACAGTATGGTTTCACAGCCAATAAGGGCACATAAAATGCCATCTTCATACTGAAAATATTAGCAGAGATAGCAGTTAGTATGCAAAAAGTAATACATGTTTGTTTCATTGACTATGTGAAAGCCTTTGATCAAGTTAGACATCAACCTTTGTTTGAAATCCTGGAAACATTAGATCTGGATGGACAGGATATTGAGCTGTTGAAAAACGTACACTGGATAGAAGAGGCAGCTGTGAGACTCAATGGTAAAGTTAGTGAGTATATCAAAATAAGGAGGGGAGTGAGACAGGATTGCATACTATCTCCTGTCCTGTTCTCACTTTACACAGCAAAGATAATGTGAAACATTAAGGGCAAGAAAGGAATAGCTATTGGTGGAATAAATGTTAACAACATCATATATGCAGATGACACTGTTGATATCAGACTGTGAAGAAAAACTACAAAACATTGTGGATACAGTGGTAGAAGTAAACAAAAAGAGAGGTCTTGAGATAAATAGAAAGAAGTCATTTGTGATGGTATTTTTTAAAAAGAAGGAGACAAGATTTAAGATCCTGATTAAGGGCCAAGAACTGGAGAAAGTTGAACAATTTGTTTATTTGGGTAGTCTGGTTTCAGCACCCACTAAATCAGAGGTGGAAATTAAGAGAAGAATTGGCATTGCAAAAACAAACTTCTACGGTCAAGTAGTGTGACACTCAAAACTAGAATTAGGCTACTTAAATGCTACATGTGGTCAACCCTCTATATAGTTGCAAGAGTTGGACTATTACTAAAAGTTTGGAAGACAGGATTAGAGCAGTGGAAAGGTGGCTTCTAAGGAAAATGTTGAGGATATCATGGACAGACAGGATAACCAATGTGGATGTTCTGCATAAGGCAGGGACTAATAGATGTTTATTACAGACCATCATCAATGGGCAGATTTGGATTGTAGGGGATGCGATGAGTAGGAGAGGCTTGAAGAGGTTGTGCTGACTGGTCATGTAGAAGGGAAAAGACCAAGGGGAAGACAAAGAACTGCATACTGGGCATGGTTAGAAAGTGCAACTAGTTGGAGACCTACTGTGTTCACTCAGGGTTTGAAGAACCACCAAGAGAAGGCTGTTATGACTGCTGCTTATGCCAGAATTCTGGCACAGCACCCACATTGATTGTAGATATACAACATAATACAATATAACATAAAACACACACATATATATATATATATATATAACATAAGATGATGAAACATGAAATATACAAATCAAAATTGCAACTAATGGTTTCACAATATTTTTATCATTAGGTAATATGATGAATATGATTTTTGCCTAATGAATAAAACATTGTGAAACTATTAGTTACAATTATAACTCAAATTTTTGTGTTTCACTTTCCAGAAAATGATCTGCAATATGCACAGAACAATTTTTGTTATAAATACTTGAGGTTCCAAAGAAATATACAACATATAAATATGTAAATGTAATCAAAAGTATGCAAAGATTAAGAGCACCTAGTTAATATCAACCTCACACAAAGCAAAGAAACAAGCTCTGTAGAACGCTTTCCAAAATAGCATGAACAAAAATGACTAAGGCAAAATCCCTTTTATAATGAAGTAAATAATAAAAGGAATGAATTAGGATCCAACTGCAGAGGACTCATCTCTGAGTTCAGTTAAACAACAAAAAACAAAATACTGGCTAAAGTGCTCAGATATGACAACAAAGGGTCAGGCAATAAAAATCAGAATTATGAAAATATAATATAACCTCTACTGACAAATAACTCCTGAAATGTGAAAAAACTATCAGACTGTCATTCTCAAGAATGATGGCATGATAAAAAAGATGGGAACACAGATGATTGGTAATATATTTACGTTTTCTATTGTGAACTCAATGTATTGAGCTTAACTTCTACACAGCTTGATAACAAACAGGGCAGGAAAGAAAGAAAATTCACTACTACTAGGAAATGCTAGTGACACAACAGTGATACTCTCTTTCTCCCTCCCTCTATCTCATAATTAGCATGTAGTCGATATTGTTTACTCAAAAGTGTTGTATTTACCTTCAAAAGTAACACCATTATTCAGCTTGCCCATCCTTCTCTTTACTTTATTCACTTTCGTAACAAGTGATTTTTGCATGGTTTTAATCTCACAGTAATGGAGCATACATAGTTCCACTATACCCAAAAAATGCTTCCTGCATTTGCTATCATACCATATTCTCAGTATTCATAAAAAGGTCCTGGCAATTGATATCTGATATTTTCCATTGTCAACAAAGACAATAACTTTTAGGAAATAATATCCTGCAAGTAATATATCAAAACTATTATTCTGTGCAAACAACAACCCTTGCATATTATCACGCTGAGTTACGGTGATCTTAAACCAAAGGCTCTGAGTCCAAAGCGTCTGATTTTTTTCATTAATTAATTACCAATAGTCAGTCATCCAAGGGTTGAAGCTCTCCCTATATTAGGTCGGAATATTACCTACAAGTTCCTCTAAAAGTTCTAAAAAAGATACTTAAATCTCTATCAGAAAAATAACAAACATCCCGACTTGTTTTCCTTCATAGCAAAATGGCTAAACAGGTACCATTCATGTTGAACGCAAGTTATGTTTGGGAAAAACTGTTTATTCTATTGACAAAATGTAAGTAACTAATTTGAATTGGAAACACGGTAAAACTAAAAAACTTATGGTTGTGTTGATATTTCATTTTAACTATCCAACAAAACAAATCATAGTAGTTCCTATAAATTTTCATGATGTCCATTCATGAATGAAACTGATTCAAGAACAAACAAAATAGGCTGGTGTCATTTCCCATTTTATTATTGCAAGCAGAGGTCTAAAACAGCTGGTATCGTACAACGCATTACGTCCTTACAATACATCAAAATCGAGAAACAAGTTCGATAAAATGATTTTAAATGACAAAAACAAATTTGAACTTTAACTTATCTTATGCAGTTACCTCTCGTCAAATGAATGAAGACCTGAAAAATTCTACAATGTATTTAACTTACCACGCAAACGCTTTTCTATAGTCTCTCGATGCTTATCTTGTTCTCCAATTATAGCTATAAGCTGGTGTTTTGATTTTTTCTCCATTTTCTTCTGAAGATGTTGTGGATGACTGCCGACATCTTGAATTTCTCCTGACTCTGACAGCACAGCAAAGTGTTTACTTGACCTCGTTTTCGGAAGAAGGTCACATGTAAAATTGTGTATTTTTGCAGTTCACTTAAAGATCCAGTTACAAATATCGAAAATATATCAACATCTACTACAACAATATGTGACTATTTCAATGCAGAAGTGGGAAAGAGACAAGACCAAGGACAAATTTCCGAGAGGCAGGAGAAATGGAAGTGGTCAACATCTAACAGATTTATGCGTAGCAAAAGAACTCTTGATATCAGATAGCTGTTTTGATCACCCTGCGTGTCAAGTAATAACGTGATCTCAACAAAGCAAAAAGAGAGAAAATAATAAAATGGTAAACAATTTCAACCAACTTGATTATATTATAATTCCAGAAAACCTAATATCATCTCTGGTAGACTCTAAGCCCTGTACTGAGATTTTATGTGATAGCGACCATAAATTGTTGATATGCAAGATTAATGTAGAAGGGCTTACCCTACCCAGGTGCCATATCCAGCTGGATGTAGGCTGCCACGGTTTGCCACAAATCTCTGTCTCTCATCATTCTGATCAGCTGTTCATCACCCATCTCCTATCTTCACCAGTCCATCCATGAATTTTACTCTTGGTCTTCCTCTTCCTCGCCGTCCATCAATCGTCCCGCTGAGGCACAGCTCTTCCAGCTCTGCATACCTAACAACATGTCCTAAAAGCACAGTTGCCCAACTCATATGGCTGACAGCAAGGCTTTACTTATTCCAGCCTGGGCCAACACCTCCTTGTTTGTTCTTCTGGCTGTCCAAGGAACTTTCAACTCTCTTCTCGAACACCACATCTCCATAGTTTCGAGTCTTCTTTCATCATCCTTCCGAAGAGTCCACGTCTCGCACCTGTACAGAAATACGAACCACATAAAATACTTCACAAATCTCATTCTTGTTGACGTTACTTGCTCTTTGTTACCATTTCTATTATTCTGAGTGAATGAGTTCTTTGCTGAAATGATCCTTTTCCTAAAACCACTCTCACATCGTCCATCACTTTGACTAGACGTCCCAGATAGACGAAATTTTCTGTTTACTTCCCAGGCTTGTTGTAATGTAAGATAGTAATATGAGGTGTTCCTTCCTGAAGATCACCATAACTTTTGTCTTTTCTTTATTGACTTCTAACCTTGTCTCAGTTCTTGCTTGTTCTAGAACACTAACTAGGTGTTGCAGCTTTTCCTCAGAATCCGTTATCAGAACCGTCTCGTCAGCGTATCTCATATTATTAACATTGTGTCCTCCAATTAAAATGCCTTCCAACTCACTGATATCTCTCATAACTATATTGCTATAATAATTATCTAAATCCGATGACAGAACACACCCTTGTCCTGCTCCATGTTTAATATTATGAAAATCAGATTCTATTTCACCAATTCTCACATTTGTTCTTTGTCTCCAATAGAAATTTCTGATCAATCTTAAAGTCCTACCGCCAAAATCTTATCTCTTAAACATGTCAAATAGCTTCTGGTCTTGCACTCTATCAAATGTCTTTTCATAGTCTACAAAGCACAGATAAAGCTCTTTCTGCATTTCTAACGCTCTCTCCATTAACATTTTTAATGAAAAAATCCATTTGTTGTACCTTTACTTTTCACGAAACCGAACTGATCCATACTAACTTCTGGTTTTATTCTACTTCTAATCCTGTTTAATATTACTCTTAGTATCACCTTACAGATCTGTTTCATGATGCTGATCCTTTTGTGTCCATTGCATACCAGTGTCTGGGGTATCTTCGGTATAGTAATAATTGTTGTGTTGTACATCTGCGGAACGACGTCACCGCTGTCATATATTTTGTTTGCAAGTTGAGTTACAACATTAATTCAAAACTTTTCCAGAGCCCAACGCATCCTCATACCAATACCATCATTTCCAACGGACTTACTTTTTTCATACCATTTATTGACTCCCTGGATTCGTTCTTAGTTATGTACATGCCTTCATCATCAAAATCTAGGCTGCTATCCTCCGCCCGGTCGTCATCAAATAGTTCTTTGATGCATTCGTTCCACCTATCTCTTACTTCTTCCGTTTCCATCACAACTATTCTATCTGCTTTCTTAATTTCCTTACCGGTGAAATTTTGTTTGCTACATCTTAATTGCTTTATCTTTCTATACATTCGCTCCTGATCTCTCACATTCATATCTTCATATCCATCGTTCAGCCGCTTTTCCTTTTCTTCTAGACATTTCCTTTGTATTAACTTGTTCATCACTTTATATCTTATTTCATTATTCCTCTTGTATACTCTTCATTCTTCCATTAGCTGTAATTTATGATTAGTCAATCATTGTTGTTTTGCTCCTTTCCTTTTCTAGAGCTGTCACAGACTTTTCCCATATCGATGCTGGATTCTCACCTTCCGCTACATCAGTTAATAGCTCAAATCTGCTCCTTACTCGAGCATTATATTGCTCCTTTATCGTGTTTTCTCTAAGAACAGTTAGCTGTTGTCTTGGTATTCTTTGCTTCTGCTCCATCATTTTAAACTTTACCTTTAACTTAGCCATCATCGCGGTATGGTCGCTACCACAGTCAGCTCCCGAATATGTTTTTGCCTCCATAGCCGACTTTGTAGATCTTTCGATAATGGTGATTAAGTCTATCTGTTTTTTTATTTCTCTGTTTGGACTTTTCCACGTCCATCAGCGTTATAGGTGATGTTTAAACCAAGTATTTGATTTAACTCGTCCTTTCTCTGTGCACCACTCCAGAAAACATCTCCCTCTGTCATTTCTTACTACCAGTCCATATGATCCAGCTTTATCTTGTTCTCAGCTATCATCGATCTTAGCATTCATATGCCCCATTACAATGGGCACCTGATGTTCCTTGCACATATCGAGTGCTCTGTTTACATCAAGATAAAAGAAATTCACATTCTCCTCCTCTGATGTTGTTAATGCATAGACCTGAACTATACTGACCATTAAATTTCACTAGAAGAACTCTGTCCGTACAGCCCAATACCCAAGGGTACACGTTTCAAGAGGGTGGTCCACAATCACTCCCACAGCTCTCTGTGCAGTGTCACAACCCGAATAGATGAAGGCACCCCCAACAAGACCCAATAGGTTCAGTTTCACTCGTTTCATTTCCTGTTCTACATTATCCTTTTTCCTGTCTGGCACATAATTCTAACGTTCCGCGTTGCCAACTTGATCTTCTTAAGCGTCCTGTGTGGTTGGGAGAGGGAGACAGTCGCCTGATGACCGATGAAGAACACCTGCTTCCCACCATTAGTTTTCCATTCTGCAGCACGACTCTCAATAACGCCATTATATTCGTTTTTATAGTGTAACAAAGCCATGGTTATTCTTAAATTAATATGTGATGAGGTCCGTAGTTCTTTTCCACGCGGTCTTATAAGTACAGACCTAGCTTTTACCTAAAAAGGCTCCCTGCAAGGCAGCAGGTCGAGTCTACTTATTAGTGCTTCCCAAACCCAACTCCCCGAGGTTTAAAGGTCGCCCGGCAGCTCCTCAAGCAAAGGATTTGGTTGTGGAGCTTAACTTAATCAAATACCAAAGGAAGTAAGGCGAAATCATGAAAAAGAAATTGACAGTTGTTGAGGAAATAGGAAAGATAAAAAAATGGCAATAGAATGTATAAAGCTGTGAAACTTTTGAATACCGACAGAAAGTAAAATATGTTGATACTTGATGATGAAACGAAAAGAACCATAGACGAACAAGAAATTCATAACAAAATAAATAAACATATTTCTATTAAATATTTCAATGACAACATGGTGAATGTAGTACCAGAAAGATCGTCTAGCCATTAAATAACCCAATAATGGTAGAGCAAGTCAGAAAAACCGTGAATAAAATGAAAAATAACAAAACCAGCGGCATTGATAATGTAACTAGTAATGATTTTCGTAAAGAAGTACCAGATACAATTAACAACATAGTCGACCAGTAGACGAAGTAGACATGGGTTTATCATTATTTGAAAACAATTCCAAAACTAAAGAAAGAAGCAGGACCTTGGAACAACCTCAGACCAGTATAGCTTATATAAACAATTAATGAAAATCATGTCAAATGTATCAAATAATAATGAAGGAATCTACAAATGTATACATCACATAGAGAAGGATGCAGCAACAGCGATATTGTATGTCCCCACAGTTGGTTGTGTGCAAAACTCCAAATTTATCAAGACCTAGAACTTTACATCATTGGAACTGGTATAAGGTCGGCCTTCGAAACAATATTAAAAAAAGAGGTGTATGATATTTTCTATCAGATAAGAAAATTTAGTAACAGTTGAATAACCCCAGATGCGAATTCAAACTCATTAGCTAAAAAGTTCATATACTCAGATGACGCTGGTTTAGTTACAGAAGATAAAAAAATATGCAGGAAATATTAAATGAAAATAACACAGACATCTTTAAACTATGTAATCTAAAAGTTAACCCCGATAAAACTGGATTGATAGTTCTAAATAGGGGGGGGGAGATAAATTAACAATAGCGGAAGTGTATCATCTTAGTTAGCTAGAGCACAAAGACTTCGCAAGACGAAAGTTGCTAGCTAAATCAACAATGTGTAAACTGCGAAAAATACACATAAGAAATAGAAAAGTAATTTTTGATAAAGCTCCTAAAACTGCGCAACTTGTTATTAAAACATGTGCTTACTTGTAGTTCTTTTACATGGAGCCTGATGAATTATATCATGGACCCGCTAGAGATAACTCACAGAGTATATATATGATGTATTTCGGTCTGCAGACAAGTGTTCCATCGCTCCACGGTTTATAGGTACGGTTTAGAACCTCTTGATATCTGGATTCCATACAAATACCCGCATCAATTGCAATCAACAAAAATGTGGGACATTGCCAGGCATACCCAGATCCAGAAGGGAGAAATTTTGTAATTGTCCGGGGTGCTGGAACCACTACAAGAGCAGTGAGTGTTGCATAATATATTTATACACACACACACACACACACATATATATATATATATATATATATATATATATATATATATATTTAGACGTCCGGGCAGCCCAGTATCTCTGTACCTCTTGGTTTCTTGTTTGACATGACCGAGAGATCTCACAACACCTGGTACAGTGATTGTTTTCAGTTCTACCATTTGAGCCACTTCACTGTCTTACTCCTAAGACTAAGACTAGGGTGGGAAATGCCCAGTATTGAATGGAGAAAGTTGCCCTTTAAACAGCCTTAGAGAGAGTAGGTGGGAAGCTAGAAAACTAGGCTGGAGTATTACTTGACACTGAATCCCGTAAATCATTTATCACCAACAAGGCTGTCACCAATCTAGGATTTGAGTCAGTTAGGCAAGAAACCATAGTGATTAAAGTATTCGGGAAGACGGAAGCTGATGTTGAAGTTAAATATGTTGTGGAGTTATCTTTAAATTAACCATGCGCTTCCGTAGACAATACCATATTAATCCTCTCGGGATTGTGTCATACGCTTTCTCCAAATAGACCTTGATGCTTCTTGAAAGGCCAGTAAATTTGAAGTATTTTCAAATGATTGATTTAAATGATTGTCGTCATGTTGGGCCACCCATGACGTCTCTGATAGTTGGTATTCTTTTGAAGTTTACGTAAAACATGGTTGTTTTAGTAGTGGACATTGAGAAATCTTTCTTAAAAATAGAGGCCATCCCAATGGATGGGAATTGCTAAAGATTTCTTTGGTTTAGTGATATTTATTCAGAGGATCCTCAATTTTTTTATATCGTTTTAAGCGAGTTGTGCTTGATGCAAACTGAGACATCATGTAGAGAGTTATTAGGAAATAGATCTTTACTTTATGACCAAAATGAAAGAGGATTTTTATAAAGATGTCCAAGAAAGTGGTTGCAATAATTCTGAAGAAGCTTATATCCTTTATAATAAGGCTGTTTTCACACTGCATGATTGGGGTTTTAGACTTTTTAAGTTTAAAACAAATGGTATTAAACTAATTTCCAAAATAGAGAAACAAGAAAGAGAAAGTAATAAGGAAATAGATCACATTGCGTCAGGGCAATGTTCCCTTGCTAAGAGACTTTAGGGCACAGGAAAGAGGTTAAAAACAAAGGAAAAGTGTTAGGAGTAACATGGGATACTAGTAAAGCTGCCTTGGAATTTGACTTCAGGACAATGTTGCAGGATGGAAAGGAGGTTACCAAAAGGAGGAGCCCTAGTACAGTAGCTACCTTTTTTGACTTTTTAGGAATTATGAGTTCCATACCTGTTACAGCTAAGGTATTGTTTCAGTATTTATGTATCCTAAAATTAGGTTGGGATGAGGCATTACGTGAGGAAAAGGTTTCCATTTGGAAAGAATGGTTACATAGTTTGGAAAAAGTAGGGACAACATGTATACCCAGATGTGTTTGAAATGGAAATGAAGGGGAAAGTTTTTCCTGTCCGCTATATGGCTTTGATGATACAAGCCTAAATGCTTACAGTGCTGTGATTTATATGGTGTATGAAACATCTAGTGATATCTTTACAAGGTTACTATGCTGAAAAATAAGAGTGGCTCCATTAAAATAACTGAGTATACTTAGATTAGAACATATGTCAGCTAGAATTACATCAGTTTCAATTAAAACCGTTAAGATTGCATTGAGTTCACAAGTTAAGATAGATTTCGCAAGGTATTAGTAAGAGAGTAAGACTGCCCTGTACTGGAGTTATAACAATGAGCAATGGAAACAACGTGTGCAGCACAGGGTGGATGAAATTCTAGAATTATCAAAGAAAAAAGAATGGGGACATGAGAGCGGAGTGGAGAACCCTGCAAACTTAAGATCTAGAGAGGTAAGAGCAGAACAGTTAAAAGAAAGTAATTCGTGGTTGGAAGGTCTACAGTGGTTGAGGAATGGAGAGAAAGAGTGCACAGAGACATTGGGTCAGGTAAGTTCGGCAGAATTAGAAACGGAAAGAAGAAAAGTTACAATGATGAGTGTGATTACTGAAGAAGTTTCAAGATTTACTAATGTCATAAACATAAGCAGACATAGTATATTTAAGGGACGTCTGTGAGATACAGCTATTGTTTATCGTTTTATTAAAACTTGAAAATAAAGATAGAGAAAGGGCATTAAATTCAAAACCTACAAGTGTGTCAGAGATTGAGAATGCGGAGAAGTTGTGGATTAAGGATTGTCAAACAGGTATGCAAAGCAGTTCAGACTTTAAGAAAACCAGCAAGAATCTAGATATCAGAAGGATGAATGGTATACTTGTTTGCCACAGTAGAGTTGGGGAATTCTGATCTAGAAATCGAATCAAATTTCAGATTGTCCTACCGAAGAATCATAAATTTAAAGAGTTAGTTGTACAAGAATGTCACAGTTTAAATGAACACTGTAAAGTGAGAGCGTAAGTCAGATGTATTACATGCAATTGCATGCAATTATCACGTTCCCCCAAGGAAGGCAGCAGGAGGGAGGGAGTAAACTATCGCCGACTGTCAATCAGGCCTAGCCTAAACAGGGTTTTAGTACAAATTGTAAATAGCAATTCAGAAGAGACTTACGAAATAAAACCCAGCGAGTCATAGTATTGACTGAGATGAAATTGGTCTACACCTCTAGAAATGTCTATAGCACCAAATGTTATTGGGATGTATAAAGACAATCTCGTAGTTTGAATAAGAAAAATAACGATTTTGTAAATCTTACAGCAATATGAATCAGACGCTTTTCTGATTTTATTGTATCATCATACAACAATAACACGTTACAAGTATGTGATGTTATGTAAAAGTTTATTACCATGAAACGTAAAGGATTCTATAGTTAAGATAAACAGAGCAATAAAAAGCAATTGAAATAATAATGAGAAAAAGACTATTACACAATAGTGAAAGACTGTGTTACACCAGTTTTAATAGTTATAATAAACTGAATTTTTTATTGCTTGTTTAAAGTGGCTATTAGCAGGGCTATAAGTTCTCTAATTTCTTCCTTGTTCCATCATATTTAAGTGCTGTCGATAATAGCCAGCATTGAAAGGAAAGAAAATGGAAGTTTAACAATTGCTCTGCTGGTTGAGAACTTCCAATATTATTTTCATACTCTTTCCATTAAATTGTAACATTTCTTTTAGCGTTCCTACGCAGGTTTTACCCCTTTGTATATTTTCACCATGGATATATTTTCTTGTCAATAGAAATACGCTGTTTATTTTCTTTACCGTACAATATATAGCACCACCCTACTTACTATTCTTAACTCAAGTACTCGTTGTAAGAAGGGTTTTGAAATTTATCCGTTCTTTGCAGAAGTTTGCAGTTATATTTACAAAATGTCCTGGTTTACCTGTTGTTTTTGTTGTAATTGAGTATCTGTACTTCCAATAAACCGTCTAGGTTAGTTTGCTTTGTTGAACTTACCTCTCATTTGTTTTATTTATCTCTGCAATTTGTCAGCTATAGTTATTGTTAGATACGAGACACTTGAAATAGCATTTCATTAATATCTTTTTGGGATTTTCAATGACGAGTGCAGTGGCAGTTTGAAAGGTTTACTATTGACGCTATCTCTACTTATTCTTTTTCAATTTTAATATTGGTTCCTAAGAACTCTAATGGATTTCTTGCAAACTTGATTTTTAAGGTTAGCATTCATTCCTTTGTAAATTTTATCTCCATGACTAGTTTTACAATATCATCGATGTAACGCCTATGGAAATTTTCATTGGTACCATCACATTATTTTCAATCCTCATCATAAAGCAAACGTCGGATAACAATAAAACTTAGTGTTGAAGGTGAAATGCACACCGTTGTTAAATTGAATAACTCCGCTATATAACAGTTTTTATTTTTGTTTATGTCAAGTTCCTTCATTACATAATTTTTTTGGCGTAGAGGGGTGTTAGTAAAGAGCGACATTGTCATATTCTCCAAATTTCTCATCTTGTGTTAAGGTGAAAGTTGTTTTATCATACCTGGGAATCGTTGTCTGTTTTCAAAGATATACTGTACCCTTTTCTGTTTAAAGGTCTTAACTATTCTTCAATAATCAGTGCAGTATTGTAGATGTATTATAACCCAGTTGGATCAATAATTGGGTGAAATTTGAGATTAGCTATTTCGTTAATATTGGTAAAGTTGTATATTTTGATGTCGCGTCTAATCTAGGAAAAAGAGATGGAAAGAAAAGATTGGGCTAAAAGGGAAGCGAACGGAACAAAGAGGAAGAAAGAAGATGGAAACGAAAGTGGCGGTTGCACATTCACGGGTAGCAGTTTATCAAGATGTGCAGGGAGAAATGGAATCACCAGGTCACAAAGCAGCTTTAAGAATAAAAACACAACAGAATAAGCTAAATCAAGACATTTATGAGGCAACACTAAAAAAGGATGAAAGTGGAAGGGTTTTTACGGAGGATAATGGAAACAGGAGTAGATGGAAGCAGTATTTTGAAAGATTGATGAAAGAAGAAAACCCTGGAGTGCCTAAAAATGGGATAACTCTATTAACTTAAGGTGGAGCAAATTAGTGAAGAGATCAATAGAGCTCTGAAAATGATGAAGAAGGATCAAAAGTATATGTCACACAGTGAAGGTGTATTAAAGAGTCAGAACAACGGCTGAGATTGTCAAAATTAGCAATGACAAGTTCGGGTTTATGCTAGGGTGCTCAATGATACATGCAATAGTTCCATCGACACAGCTGCAGAAGAAATTCAGAGAAGGCCAGAAGACCTTGCACTGCCCCTTTGTGGACCTAGAGAAGGCGTACGACCGGGTACCGAGAGGAGATATGCTACATTGCACCTGGACAAAGAAAGTCACTGAGAAATATGTTCGGATGGTCGAGGATATCAACCGGGAAGGCAGAACGAGCATCAGGAGCACAGCTGGGTATGGTGGTCCATTTGATGTCAAAGTCAGTTTATACAAAGTCTCCGTATTGAGTCCATTACTACTTGCTATTTTCATGCAGTGTCTGACAGAGGGTATCCGCAAGGAAGGCACTGTAGTAAATTTTGTTTGCCGACGATTTGGTTTTATAAAGTGACAGCAAGAGGATCCGGAGAGCAATCTGGAACAGTGGAGCGCTGTGTTGAAGACTAGAGGCATGCGGAAAATGAGGCCAAAGACGGAATAACTATGCTTTATTGGTGTAGAGCAGGATAGTTAACCGCAATAGAGGAGTTTAAGTACTTGGATACCACAGAAATAGTGGATGCAGAATCGAGTTGTGTGGATAGTAGGAGAATACAGGCAGGATGGATAAATTAGAAGAATTTGATAGGTTTTCTTTGTGACAATAAAGCTCCATTGAAATTGAAAGGAAAGATCTTAAGTACAGTTAAAAAACCAGTTATGCTACAGAAACACTTCTGCTCAAGCAAGAGAGCAAACTAGAAAATAAAAAGGTGGGGGTGTGGCCATACATTGAAGGAGAAGGTCAGGAAATGATGAAGTTTAGGAGTGAAGACCATTGGAGAAAAATTAAACAGCCACGCCTAAAGTGGTATGGACAGGTGAAAAGACAAGAAGATGAGCATGTGACAAAGGGGGTTAAGGGAACGGTAATACCTGGGAAAAGGAGGTCTACCAAATGCACAATTAAGTGACATCAGAGAGGATATGGAAGCAGTCGAAGCAAGTAGAAAAGACCCACAGGATAGAACAAAGTGGAGATCATTTTCAGTCAGCAGCTACCCTGTAGAAAGTGGGAGACTTTTGAAGAAGTGTAATCTGGTAAGGTAGTTTCATGACAGTACCATTTGTTTGCATTGTGTATGGTTACCGGGGTATAAAAAACTTTCCAACTGTCTAATAAGTTGTAAGGTGGTGTATTTGTTTCTTTTTATTAATTTTAACTATTCGTTTCATTAAAGCCCTGTCTTTGTCTTCGTATTTCATTAAAGATATTAAGTTCCTGTAGGCAGTGTCTTTGGTATTAGAAATAGTTGTCATTAATTATACCGGTATACCCACCACAAAATCGGTGAAAACATTTTCCCTTCTTATAAGGGAGGTCAATATTGAAATTGTGATTTCATGTTTTCTATTAAAAAAATCGTTGGGTTTTGTTTTATCAATATAGCTATGTTCCAAACCAAGTTTTAGCTAAGAACACTCGAACTTTGTTAGTACACGGTCTGAGATATTGATGATAGTTACATCAATAAATATTTTGTTTTGTTTACTTTGTAACAAATGATAAAGGTTCTGATACCTTGCTCGTAAAGTCGGCAGCTATTCTGTTAACAGTACATTTGTATAGTTCCGAAGAACCATATTTGGGTGGTGCGCAAAGAATTCGAACTCGATAAACTGATTGGTAGTAAGTTAAGAAAGTTACGATAAAAAATAGACGACAGTGTCTTGTACTTTTCTCAAACAAATTAACTTTGATCCCAACTGATAAATTGTAAATATAGACAAACCATTGAATATAATCCAATTGTCAATAAATCGAGAAATCATAATAATAGGCTACACAAATCGACATAAATCGGTCTAAATCGTGAAGTCGAGAAATCGTAATCACAAATCGGTTCGAACTAAAGGTAAACAAAGAAAAACGAAAATTAGGCCCATGAAATTGTAAACAAACAATGAAATAAAATCGAAATAAAATAGAAATATTAGAATTCATGAAAACGAAATTAATAAAGCGAATAAATTCCTTAATTAAGCAACAAAAGATAGATAATAATAATAATAATAATAATAATTATAATAGATTATAACGTGAATAAGAATATTTATGAGACGGAAATAGAAATCACTTACTTTGATTTGCACACGCGCCAGATAGATAAACTTGAATAACAATGCGTGAACCGTCAAGAGTTTTGAAATGCGACGAGAAACTTCAGAAAAGATACCAGATGACCAAATGCCACAAAATTATTGATCATAATTTGAAACTTTCAATAAATAGTTGATATTGTAGAACCGTATACTATTTTTTGACTTGACTCGCAAGTTGAAGTTGAAAAAGTCAAAAAAAACCATGCTGGGCAGCGAGCAAAAGCGGAAGCAGCAAACCATGATAAGTGATTCTTCTTCGTTGAGTCTCGCGGCTGTCATCATCTCAGATCTTTTTACTCCAGAAGTGGCACAGGCCACTGCTGCGTCGCTAGGATTATTATAAGTGATGACACTTAAAATAATAGCGATAACAAAGGAAAAGTTTCGTAACGTCCGCTTTCAAACCTACAATTTGCAATTATTATTGTCATAATTTTGCATCATCTTTTACAGCATTCTTGCTCTAACTGTTGATTTAAATCTTTGTAGGTTATTATCAATTCTTTCTTCAAAAATTCTCATCAAGATTTCTAACTGCACATTTCACATGATCGGCAACCAAATTTTATTGTTGCAACCTTACCCCAAAATTCAAGCTTGCGTTTTGGCACCAAGTCTCCGATGATCTCATTTATTTCGCATTCTTGGACTAAACGTGTTATATTTGGCAGAAACCTTTAGTGAAAATCCGGGTCATTTGATGCTAAGGTTTCATTTTCTTCTTCAAGACTATCTTTTTCACTTGAATTTAATTCACCTACTGGAGCCTGCTGATTAGTACTGGACGTCTGACAAAAGAAATATCAGAATACAAAATACAGCCTTTCCGCTCCCCATGAGTCCTTTTCTACCTGATTACACAGTACACAAGTACCAGTCATCTAAATGATAGCTTGGCTCACGTTATACCATAGCCAATGTGGCATTGTCTTTCCTTAATAAAGAAAATAGTTAAGAAATTTCATCATACCACAGATACAAGTTTCATAAATACTACATCATGCATGTATCCTGAGATCACGTTTGAAATACATTTGTCAAATAAACAATTAATGGTACAAAACCTAAGTATCACAATTAAAATCACGTTTATTTTGGTCAATGCTTATTTCCCTGCACTCCATCGGACCAAGACGGCTGAACTAGAGAACTAAAGTCAAGTTTGCTTTTATCAATACTGACTAAAAAAAGAGATGATCGAGAAAGCCCACCATTTTTTGACTGACTGTCTACAACAATTCAAGACCGTAAACAAATCATTTTTGTTTACAAAGAGGATATGATGATCATTGAATATGTGATATCTTCAGTGGGTCCTCCTGTTTTGTTTATTATGGCACCGAGGTATGTGAAGGTGTCCACCTCTTCAACACTTCTGCCCTTGATCTCGATTGGGCGGTTTTCCTTGTGATTTACTCTCGACACCTTGGTCTTGTTTGTGTTGATTTTGAGACCGATATTTTCAGCATATTTACATAACTTTTCAGTTTTTCCCTGTATGTGTTGGTGCTTGCTAGATAGGAGGGCGCTATCGTCTGCATAGTCTAAGTCTTCAAGCTGGGTGGTAAACTTCCATCTTATTCCTGTTTTCTTTGTCGTTGTTGCTTTCCTCATGATCCAATCTACAGCAATAATGAAGAGGAAGCCTGACATCACACAACCTTCTCGAACTCTAGTTTTTACAGAGAACCACTCTGATGTCTGCCCGTTGTTAATGACGCAACTACTACTTCCTCTGTACTTTTCCTTTTTGGTCTCCATGAAGAGATCTAGAACTCCTTAAAACTTCAGAATCTTCCAGTTTCTCTTTGTCGATGCTATCAAAAGCTTTACGGAAGTCAATAAAGTTAATGTACAGTGATGCTTTCCACTCAACACCCTGTTCGACAATATTTCGAAGTATGAAAATCTGCTCAGCTGTCCCGTGTCCTTTTCTATGTGCTGCCTGCTCGTTTCTCAGTTTCTCTTCTGCTCCTTCCTGATTGATTCTAAAACAACTCTGCAGAAGACTTTCCCAGGTATGGAGAGCAGGGATATTCCTCTACTATTGTCCCATTTAGTAAGGTCACCTTTCTTTGGTACTTTAGCTACCATTGATTTCTTCCAGTCACTTGGGATATTGATCTTCTCTCTCACTTTCTCGAACATTTGCAGTAATCTCTTGCATGTGATCTTTCTTCCAGCTTTTAACATTTCTCCACTGATGTTATCTACTCCTGCTGCTTTATTGCTCTTCAACTTTTTTACTGCTATCTTCACTTCCTCTTCTGTGAAGAGGCCTGTGTTGATTTCTTCGATGATTTCAGCGTTACCGATCTCAAACTCATCTTCCTCCACATTCTCGTCACATTTATTCTCAACGTTTAATACTTTCTTCGAAGTGTTCTTTCCATCTTTGAAGTATCTGACTATCTTCAATGAATAGCTTACCAGTTTTGTCTCCACACCAGTTGTTGATTGCTTTTTCTTGTTGCACAATAGCTTCGTAATCCTGTACAGAGTTCCCATGTCATTGTTTTTTGCTGCATGCTCCGCTTCTTCAGCAAGCCCATTTATCATCTTAGTTTATCTTCTCTGACCTTTTTCTTTACACTCTTGTCCATCTCACTATACTTCTGTTTTTTGATAGCACGAATTCTCTCTGATCTCGCACAGTTTTATCTCATTTTGCATTTTCTGCCTTTCGTCTATAGCTTACCAAGTTTCAATGCTTATCCACTCTTTATGCTCCTTCCTTTTAAATGAATATACCTTTCTCTAAAAATTAACATCAAATAATCCTAAGACCACTCCTGTTGCATTACAGATACCGGAAATCATTCCAAGATCTGCGAAGGTGAGGGCAGCTTTGACAGGAATATAGATACGAGCACCAGGAGAAAGATCTTAAAAGCATATTTCAGCTCTCGAATAACAAACTCGGTTCACGCTTGGCATCCAAAAAACTGAGATAAAAAAATTGAAACGTGATCGATCCAAATGAAAAAGGGAATGTTGAAGGGTGGGTGGAGGAACATTTAAAAAAATGGGGCAGTTTATCTTTGTATGCTCCGACCTGGACACACAGAATGTTTTTGAGAAAACTGTTAGGGAGGAACCCATGTACGCACACCTCGAATATATCGAGTATGGCTGCCTGAAGACCTTCGTTTAAGAATCATTATATATAGATTTTACAGGCTATATTATTTTTATTTTTTATACTTTTATTACATAATTAAATTAAATTTTATTCAACTATAAATACAACTATATTCATTTAACTACTACCTTACGCCCAACAATGGCGTACCCCAATTGTCAGATCGCACAGTTGCAGTTCGCCCAAGAAAAAGTTTTCAGCCTTCTGGATCCTATTGCCTTATTTGGAAAGTCGACTTAGCAACGAGAACACGTCAAACAATCAGAGCCCGTGCTTTTGGTCTCAAGAGTGGACAGGTCATTAATAGTGACTCATTTTGTGCATTTTATTTAAATTACGAGCAGTAAGGTTCCAGGTTTTCTAGAACAAAACAAATAAAAGCAACTTATCCGACTTTCAAACTTCAAGATAGCCAGGCAAACTTAAAAACAGGAGTGAGTAGATACTGGGCATATCCCTGAAAAGACTACTTTTCTATTGGTCAGAACGTTATTGGTGTAAAAATGTACCAAAAGCTTTAATATATTTCTATACTTTGGTAATCCTACATCAAAATAAAAATGTTGTTGGAGTTGATAGTGAACACGTGTCATCTTCTTCTTGTTGTTGTTTCATCCAATGCCAGAGGGCGCTGGTGAAACATGAATAAATTCGCGTCATACACGCGTTATAGAACTAACAAGCTGTCCCTCTTTTTACTTCGTTGTTCACTAAACGATTTACTAATTATATCCAATTCACTGATGTACATGGAAATAAATCGAGATAAAAAAAATAATAAAAGAGACGTACGATGAAAGGAAAAGATCCGCAAAGGTACAAATATCTGAATAAGCAGATAACAGAGATGTGTAAACACACCAGAGAAAAATTGCGAAATGACCAATGTGTAGAGTTTGAATGTGTACCTTCTTCAGCTCACAAAGTCAAGAAGTTGAACACAAGTGAGAAGGGGTGCACCAGCTCTGGGTGCATAAAGGCTAAAAATGGCGAAGTTCTAATGACTAGAGACGGAATTCTTGAGAGATGGTCAGAGAATATAGAAGAGTTGTTTCACGATGCGAGGGAGATAAACCCACTATTCGAAAGTACATGGACGATCCTGACGTTACAAAAGAGGAAGTAGAGAAAGAGATAAAATCAATGAAGCGTGGCAAAGCTGTTGCTTCTGACCATCACCGTGGCTAACATCATCGTGGAGATGCTAAAAGCGTTGGATGATCTTGGAATAGAGAAGGTTACAGAAATAGGTAACGACATCTATCATTCTGGTGAGATACCATATGCGCCAAATCAACAAACGACTCAAAAACATTGCCATAGAAGAAGCAGACAGCCTGGCAGATGAAATCGCATCTACTGATGACAGCCGTAGAATGTTCAAACCCGCAAAGAAACTTCGTACCATGAAACCGACACCAGCCATCATCGTCCAGAATGAAGAAGGCAACTTCATGGGCTCAGATACAAATAAAGCAAAAATAATAAAAGAATGGTTTCAACGACAATTCACTGATGATACTAACATCCCACTAGAACCATTTGAGGGAAATCCAAGATCTCTCAATAAACCGATCACTGTAGCNTGCGCCAAATCAACAAACGACTCAAAAACATTGCCATAGAAGAAGCAGACAGCCTGGCAGATGAAATCGCATCTACTGATGACAGCCGTAGAATGTTCAAACCCGCAAAGAAACTTCGTACCATGAAACCGACACCAGCCATCATCGTCCAGAATGAAGAAGGCAACTTCATGGGCTCAGATACAAATAAAGCAAAAATAATAAAAGAATGGTTTCAACGACAATTCACTGATGATACTAACATCCCACTAGAACCATTTGAGGGAAATCCAAGATCTCTCAATAAACCGATCACTGTAGCGGAAATAGATATTGCCATCAATCTTGCCCCCAGAATGATAGAGCAGCCGGTCCCGATGACATGAACAATGAGCTATTTAAATACGGTAAAGAAATCGTTGCTGCCCCACTTGCCAATATATTCAACTCAGCCTTTGCTCAACATACACCGATTAATTCGCTAAAGGAAGGCATCTTGATAACCATACCAAAGCCAAAAAAACCTCAAGTCCCCCCTGCAAACCTCAGCTGGATCACACTACTGAACAGCACAAGGAAAATTTTATCCACCATTACTCTGAATAGAATAAGGGATAAAGTAGACAAATATACAGGATTACATCAAAGCGGATTCAAAAGAGGTGGAAGCTATGCCGACATCGTCTGGGCACAACGCATGTTAACATCCGTCGTTCTTGCTAGAAAATGGGACTTCCACAAGATGGGTATCGATATGTCAAAAGCCTTTGCTACCATCAAACACAAACGTATACTCGAGATTCTTATACACGCAGGATGCAATGAAGACGAAATAAGACTCGTGCGTATACTACCATCAGGAACATCTCTTCGTGTTCGAATAAAAAACGCACTCTCCGATTCATTTGAAACCTCCATAGGATCACCTCAAGGAGATGGTTTATCACCAGTATTATTCACATGTTATCTCTCACACGCTCTAAGAAAAATAAGAAATAGCTCCATCAGACCAAATCCTCTCGTTTCTTGCCTTGGTATGCCACTGGAAATGGAATAAGCAGACGATATCGACTTTTTAGATGAAGAAAAAGAACCTCTGGAAAAATTACAAAAAATTGCTGCAGA
>RDPX01000107.1:2112645-2168637 GCA_003991215.1 Morbakka virulenta | reverse complement strand
GTTTTTTGAAGCATGTGTGATAACGGATTAAGTGATAGTACGAAGAGAATTGTTGATAGGCTATCTCCTTGGTATATGCCTTTTTTTATCTTGATACGGTCTGTGGTGATGGTTTCGTTTGTGCCTTGAAGGTGCAATCGGGTGTACCATGACTCAGTCAAATTCTTTATGGCATTTCTTAGATGTTCCGGTACTTTTGCAAGTTCGAGGGCATGGAGAAGCCATTTATGAGGGATGGAATCAAAGGCTTTTTTGTAGTCGAGCCATACTGTGTAGAGATTTCTCCTTGTTCTTTTGACCTCTTTCAAGATGTTTTTGTTCAAAAGTAATTGTTCGGTGGTTCCCCAGACACCCTTTTTGCCAGCAGCCTGTTCTTTGGTTATCACTCTGTTTTTCTCAACGTGATCGGATAAAAATAAATTAATACAGCTGGTGTACAGTTTGTATTGTATGTTTAAACATGCAATAGGGCGATAGTTCTTTGCGATGTGTGTTTCGCGGGATTTAGGAATTAAAACGGTATGGGCGGTGCTAAACCATTCCGGAAGTTTCTGGTCATCATGAATCATTAGGTCGAATATTGTAGCCAAAGTGTTTCGGTAGGCGGTAATGTTTTTGTACCAGTAAGGAGCGATCTTGTCATGTCCGGGGGCTTTGTTTAGATTCAGTTTTTGAACAACTTTGTCGATTACCAGTCTAGTAATGTTGTATTCTTTAATTGTTGTTTGTTTGCAGTATGTCTCTTTGAGGGTGTTTACCCACGCTGCGTTCTCATCGAAATCTCCTTTGTTTTGCCAAATATCTTTCCAGAACTTTTCGATTTCATTTTTGGATGGAATGCTTCTGGGCTCGATTTTTTCACCTTTCATACTTCTGAAGAGTTTTTTGGGATCGGTGTAAAATTGTTTATTAATTCTTTTACGCTCCAGTAGTTTGTTTTGGTATCGCAATTTTTGTGATTTACTTTTAAGTTCCTGATGGAGAATAGTTAATATTGTTTGGAGTTTATTCATTGATGTAATAAGTAAGTAAGTAAGTAAGTAAGATACCATATGAACTCACGAGATCTGTGTTTATTGCATTGCCGAAAAAGGTGCTACTGAATGCGAACTCCATAGAACTATCAGTTTGATGAGTCAAGTAACTAAAACAATCCCGCATGTTTTAATAGGTAGACTAAGGACATAAATCAGCTCTAAGATATCCATAATCCAATGTAGATATGTAAAAGACAAGGGAACAAGAAACGCGGTCTTTTTGTTATGTGTACTAGCGGAGAAGTCATTGGACCAACACCAAAATTTTATGTATGTTTTACTGACTTTTCAAAAGCCAACGACAAAGCCAGACACGGAAATCTAATGGACATGTTAGAGCAACTTGATATGAATGGAAAAGATCTAAGGTTATTAAGAAATTTATACTGGGCTCAATCTGCAAATTTATTTGTGAAAATAATAACCACCAAAATGATATGTCTCGTCTTAGTGACGGAACACGATCAGGCCCATGTTTAGTTCTTTCCCTGTGTTGTTTAAAAACAATAAAAAACTATGAATAAGCCAGAGATAACACACTTTTTTACGAACAAAAGTGAAAAATCGTAACCAGGGATGAATCGTTGAAATTCTTTAAAACCAGAGTGGTTTTAAATATGGGATTTAATAAAGTTTATTGTTCAATCCAAACATCAAGCAAATTTTCACTACACGATTTTGACCTTGTTTTCCTAAAATTTTCTCTGTACCGCATGCATCTAAACAAAAGCATGTCTCCTGCCGGCAAATTTTTGATATTTTTACCCAGGCACAGGCCCCCGACAATAAACAGCAACAAAAATAACAACACAAGACAAATAACAGAAGACAGGGGCGTTAAATCAGTTTTCTTTGGAGAAAAGAAAAATAACTGGGAAGCAAAAAAAACTATTTTAATGAGGATGCATCCTATTCTACGTCTCTCCCCTTCCGTCTATTAATAACTCCTATTTATTGCCAGTGCTTAGCAAAATCCGATTCGTTTTTAATCGTCTAGCAACAAATAGGGCAAGAAAACAACCAGTAGCACACGACTAAAATAATGTGGTGGTAATTTATCTATATGTGCTGAAACAAGAAATATTCAGATATAATATGGTATGATAATATGGTAATGGTCATAAGAAAAAAATTGTCTCTCATTTACAAATAATCTTATCATACAAAATATTACAAAGGATTCGCACAGATAAATGAACTCGTGACATAAACGTTAAAATCCCATTCAGAGTCCTTTTCTTCTTGTCAAAAGCTCTTTCGATGGACCTGGTCAACTTTCACACAAAAATTTGGTTTCAATTGAGATTTTCAAATACATCTCCGTAACACTGCTGAATATTTATTTTGTCTGCATGTATAACTCATTTTTATTCTCTACTAATTCAATCATGTAAAAGTACAAGCACCTCGCATAATTTTTAAATCGTTAAAATTTTATTTGCTGTTAGTATCAATTGATATTAACTTCAACCATTAATAAACTGATTCATTAAAAATAAATTAAAACAAAAAACACTCCCACCAATCTTTAGCCTACTCTTTTCATTTACGATTGATAGACATTAGCTGTGTAAAATTTTATCTGACTGTTCAGTCTTTTTCCGACACACTGAGTAAGCTGTGATTTTTTCTATACTTGGCATCGTTCTCGACCAAAAGCAGACGAAAACTAATCACAAAGATAGGGTAAAACAAGAGCAAATTAATTTGGTTACTATTATACATTGGGTTCTTTTGGTTATGTGGCAACATTTTTTCAAACACGGCTATAAGCTAAAGTCAATGCTCAATAATATGCAAAAGGTGAGGTGTAATTTCAAATTTTAAAAAAATCACCCCACCCACTCACCACAACAAGTGGTTAAGTGGATACAATTTATCTTTACGCAGCATATTCACAATTACCACCGATGTCAAAACAATGCGGGTATTATTGTTTGTCAAAAAACTAAAGGAGACTTGTAAAGTTATTCACCACTTGAAAAGCCTACGTAAGAATTTCCGTAACCTTTTCATGCGACTTCGTTTCTCACATGGTCGATTATCTGAACTAACGTTCAAGTTCTTATATCTAATTTCTCTTACAAGTTCTAAAAATATGTTCTCTACATTTTTTCTTGTTACAGCAGAGGATTCAAAAAATGGACACTCTAACTCTCGTGATAGAGCAAATCCCCTATTCCATGTAACTTCTCTGTCTTCTCCCAAATCAAGCTTGTTCCCTACTGAAACAACAGGAATCTTTTCGTAGTGTTTAACTCTTTCCATTACTGATGTATGATTCCTAAGACACTGAAAACTAAGTCGATCAGTCAAAGAATAAACCAGGACAAACCCATCTCTGTTCCTCATGTATTGTTCCCTACTGGGTGTAAATTCTTCCTGTCATAAAAAAAGAAATCAAGTTATGTAAAGCAATGACGTCGGAGGAATTGGCAATCCAATCCACTTCAATTAAATACATCATACACAAACTTATAATTACTGTCAAGCTACATAATTATTTCTTGTTAGCTATAAAGAAGTATACAATGAAAGCAAGTATGAACATTAAGTATATGAAAATAATCACATTGCAAATCAGAAAAAAAAACATTCAGGCATTGGGAATCAATACCAATAATTCTCTTTTTTTAAATAAATGGATGAATTTAATTATTTATACATAATCTAGATAACTTACGCATCAAAGTTATTCAAAGAAGTTACAAAGTGTCAATTTAGCGGTCTGACGGCCTTCTGAACCGAAACCTATTCTACCGTCTTTTACCGGAAGTAAAATTTCATTGGTCGATCTGTTCAAGCCACGTGATGCGGTTCTGTACAAGCCACAACATGAGGGTTAGTGTTAAGAACAATAGGAACAATAGGGTTTCCAGTATTCTGCCAGACAACATCTGGTACAAAATAGCCATCGTTCGTCAATGACAGTAGAATAGGATTGGAGATATCCAGCCGTCTGACGGCTCAATAGCAACTGCCAAAAAGTTAAGAATATTTATATGAAGCTACATTTTCTATCCTGTAAGTACAGGTAGCATAGAGAAAAAATTTAGTTCCTGTAAAAATTTTAAAACCCGCAGTTTAACAACCAAGCGTGTATATATATAAAATTTTGTCAATTAGTTGGCCAAAAACACGTATAAAAAATGTGTTACCAACAATTGCGAAGGTATAAATATGTCAAATTTTAAGCCAATTCTACCGTTTAGTTGGCTGAATAAGTGCTAGGTCCAGTTGCTTAAAGGTGCTTGCTTAAATTTGCTTTTTACAACCGGGAACCGACTTTCGACTCTTTTGAATGCCCTTTTCAGCAATGTGTTCAAATAATTTTGGAAACTATTTTTCAAATATATCTTTATCAAGTAGGAGAGTATGGCCCATGTTCAGCCTGATTTCAACTCGGACTCGAGTGAACGGGCGGATGGAAAACCATATGAAGATCTAGAACTGGATTATGACGATAATGATCTGCTTGAACAAGTGCAGATGAAGGTAAAAGAATTCCAAGGCGAGGTGGCAAACATTTGAATATTCATAAAGGGGCAAAGTTGAAAATGATTTGAAAAATCAATGGAACACAGTGGATAGTTACTGTTGTACCAGTATTTATTGGTTGACCAGAAATAAAAATTGACTTTCCAAATAACCGTAACGAATTGAATACGTTTAAGTGGTACAAAAATGCTGAGTTGATAGATTGTATAAAACATCACTGGCAAACATATACGCTGTTCAGTACATTGCCGCAAACTCAACAGTGATGCTTTAACCCTTAGCAAGATGCTGGAAAGCTGTAACACCTGTTAACATAAAAAAAACTTTCTTGCAATTTCTTTGGTTACAGAAAATTGTTTTAAAACAACGGGTTCATCTCTACTGGAGCAAAGATCAACTTCTAAATGCTTCAATTTTGAATGCGGTCATGCCTCAAAACCAATCTCAAGTTTTTCACGCATTTCCTTGTTTTTCCAACAGTACTAATTATGGTATAAATGAGTGACTAATTAAGATATATTATATAAGATTTGTGATGTAATTCAATGATTTTGATTGATTAAAAATTATTTACAGTGCAAATAAATTTTATTGATGAATAACTAATTTTATGGAAAGTAAGATTTACTTTTAAACACTACATAGTATATAACAGATTATTGTTTGTTTGTTTTTGTTGTTATTTTTTCCAGTAACTGGGCTCAGACGATGCTCTTCAGAGGAGCTATGTTGTGACAGTAAGGAATTCCTTGACCGTATCCCCTTCCTGACGCCAACCAATGGCATTTCCTTTTGTAAAGTTCCGAAAGTCTTTTTCTCCGCAGGGAGAATCAAACCTGGAACATCTTGGTTAAGTGCACTAACTATTAAGCCACGGCTCATCTATACCAAATTTGTATAACTCCCATTGCAGCCTCGTAATAGGCCATCATCTCTGCACGCAATAAGTACTAAACCTGGGATAACACGTTAAGTATTGTAATAAGGATGCTTCCTTGTTACAACTGGCAAGGCACTGGGCTGGCAGTTACCTTAATAATATAATTAAATGAAAAACGTTAATTAGAACATAACATTTGGAAATTAAAAAATTCGACAATATCTAAGCAAGGAAACTACAATAACAGTCAGCATGACCATGAAACTACTCTAAAAAAATTGTTCGTGCATTT
Organism: Morbakka virulenta; assembly: GCA_003991215.1. NCBI lineage: Eukaryota > Metazoa > Cnidaria > Cubozoa > Carybdeida > Carukiidae > Morbakka > Morbakka virulenta. The sequence goes on along the minus strand of RDPX01000107.1, from coordinate 2,162,930 downwards.
TCTGCATAAAAAGATACCGACAAGTGACATTTAAAACCAACTTTTAAATATGATAATTATAAAACAAGAAAATTCTGATGAAATCAACGTATGGTAAGTAATCGGCTTGTTGCTTTGGTTTGAGTGAAAAGCACACCAAATATCCCAAATCATCTTTTCTTTTTAATGGTAAACTTTATTAAATTTCCAGGTGCCTACGAAGTAAGGAAATAAAATCGACCTGCTTGTCCAATAAGAACTTGCTGATTAGACAAAATCTACTTATATGAGACCTCGTCCATATGCATCTTTTATGCCATGGGCCCAGGAAGGGGGTTAAAATAAGGTGTTGCAGATTTTTTAAAAATTCAAGGTGGTTGTTTGCCTTTGTATTATTATCATCACCTCTTTCTTCTTTACCTACAAGCTGTTACCCCCTCGTAACAGTGGAGTCAGTCACACGAGTTCTCCATTTCTTTCGACTACATGAATCTAATGTAGTCAAAGGGTTGTCAAATCTTGCTCCGGGGCGTCTTTCTACTGTTTCTTCTGTCTACCTCGACAATGTCGTCCAAACACGTCTGCCTTCATGATCCGCTTCGTGTATTCGACATTTTCTTTCCAATAAAAAAAGACCATACCACTTTATTCCAGTCTTTTTCACCTCTGTGATGCAGGCCACTCCAATCCTTCGACGTATTTCCTCATTTCGTTCCTTATCTTTTAAGGTGACTCCAATAAAGTCTCAACATTCTCATTTATATTCTTTCAAACAATTTTTCCTCCTTTCTTTATGTGTCCATGCGTCTGCGCCATAATGCGCGACAGGCCTTACCATAGTTTTGTATACCTTTACTTTTACACTGGCAGGCATGCATCGATCACACAGAACACCAGAAAAATTGTGTCACTTTTTCCATGCTGCTATTACGCCGGCTTTCACATCTTATTCACAGCCTCCTATCGAAATGATTACTGATAACCAATATCTAAACACCTCCACCTGCTTCAATGGCTTTCCTCCTCTATCAGTAATAATTAGATCTTCATCTTTCTCGCAACTGACAATTGTCTCTGTCTTGCCGGCACTCACTTTACGTCCTTTGTTTGGCTACCTGCCAATTTGTAAATGTTTTCTGAAGACTACTGCCTGAATCCTCTGGTGTGATCAAGTCATCTGCGTTGAACATATCCCATAGTACCTTTTGAATGGCAGCTTCACTCGCAGCGTCCATGGCAATAATAAACAGCAGTGAATTGGGACACGTTTCTTAATGTACTTAAACACGCACTTTGAATTTGGCTGTATTTGGTTTTCAGCTTCTCACTGTTGTCCTAGTGCCACCATACATTTACTGGATCACATCCATGTGCTTTTCCGTAATTCCCTTCTTTCTTAAGCTCAAGTCCACGACGACTCTCGACACTCTGTCAAAAGCCTTCTCCAAGTCCGAAAAGGCCCAATATCTACTTTTATTTCCTTCCTTTTATTTCCTTCCAGATTTCTTCCCAGATTCCAGGTACCTGCCTAAAAATGAATATGAAATCAATTGTTCCTTTCCCTGGCATCCAAACTAATTAGATTAGAGCTCAATTCTGTCTTTAACACGCCTCTTAATCACTCGTTCATACACTTTCAGAGGAATTTCGACCAAGCTTATTCCTCTGTAGTTATCGCAATCAAGTATGTCTCTTTTCTGCTTGTATATAGTTATAATTTCACATTTCAAAATATATGACATTCTTTCACGTGTTGTTTAAAATAACATACATGACTGTCTGTATCTACAATCTCAAACAACTGAAACTAAGGGGTGAAAATGCACAATACACTATCCTTAAACATATATTCTCACTAACACTATATGCTACCCTATCACATATTTTTACAAAAAAAACATACCTGGCCAGCAGTATCTAGAATGTCAAGCTTAACTGCTTCTCCATCCACAGCAACTTGAACTTGATAGGCATCCTCTACAATATGTATTTAACTACATTTAGTCATTTTATTATGTATTTATTCCAATAATGAAAATGCTATTCAAATTAAACATTTCTTCCTTACTGATGTTGAAGAAAATTAAAAGCTGGAATATGGGTTACCATATACTGCATGACTGGTTGTTAAACACCACAGTCAGGTAACACATTAAAACATAAGACAAAATGTATGTCCAAAAAATAAGACCCTGAAGAACACCATTATGAACTGTTAACTGTTTAAAGCTGCCCTTTCGGCACAAAATGACCTGCATCTTTGACATCCCTAGCCAATCCAGTTCAGCTCCTGATCTTATCTATGGCTTAGTTTTTTAAGCCTTGCACCACTCTTTTTATTGACGGAATGAAAGGTGCAGTAGATCACTGGTATAAAAGGTAGTTGCTTCGGGTAGATTGTGTACATCAGCCTGGGTAAGCAGCTCAGCCAAAAGGAAGATTGTACCTCATTAACAACAGATTTAGGAGTACCTAGGCTTTTGTACTGTACTGTCTTGACAATTGTGCTTGAATAGAATCAATGGTGAATCCAGATTGTCAGGACGGGCCATGGCTTTATCCCTGCTGAGAACATTGAATACTTGTTCCAAATTAAAAGGAATTACTTTTCATCCAGATCTGCTTTGAGTTGTATTGTATTGTTGTGACTATGATGTCTTTACTTTAAGGTACTGGATTAGCAAGTTAACTGTTGCTTAAGGACCAGCTTTTAGTATAGCTGCCTATACTCTAGGGTACCACCGAGAAAGCGGCATCTCTACGCAAAGTCACACCAACAGGGGAAAATTTTGTGCAATGTCATCCATCAACTTTTGCTTACCATTGGCCAAGGTACAGGCGGTGATCATTGTGCCTTGACAACACCTGCTCATCCTTATTCTCATCAAGACATCATAGAGACTAGCTTGTGTACTCCCGCGTCCCTGATGCTTCTTGAGTACAGAGCCTTAATTTCTCTACCATATGGGTTATCACATCTTGTTGACTTTCTAGCAGAACTTCCTGACAGAGGCAATAAAAACCTCTCTACTAATTATCTGACTTTTATATCTATATCTTTCTAAAACCCATCTGCTATATTGCATTATTTTGATCATGTAGTAAATATGGTTTCTGGTTCTTTTGCTTCTTAAGGTGCAAGGGGGCCAAAGATTACACACTCGTTACAAATATAAGAAAACAAAATGAACTAGATTTTGTGCTGTGGTGTACCTTGGAATGGCATCTTCACTCTTGATGCGTTACATTATACACCTCATTGGATCCGTGACAGCATTGATACTTTTCTTCCCAGTAGAAAATTCTAGTTAAAACGTCATTCCTCTCCTTGGCTCTCATAATCCCTGTACCTGGAAAGTAGCATCTTCGATTTCAGTATTTAAAAACTCTGGTGAACATTCTGATTCTAGTAATTATCAGCAAATTAGTTTCACCTTAGATAGGCAAGTCTTAAAGCCTAGTACCAATGTTTCTCCAGTTAACATTTTGAGTCTCGTAACTTTTTATTTACCAACGGTACCACTTTCGTTCATCACGGTCTATAGTAGACCTCCTTTTTGCTATCACAGAAGGAATTCAGTGTGGTTTTGAAGTTTCTGACCTAGCAAGGGATATTGCCTGTGACATTTATAAAGCTTTTGATTTGGTCTTGTACGTTACACTTATCGCAAAGCTCAAAAGCTCAAAGGTATGTAGTTTGTTGGGCAAATGTTTGTCTGTATTGTAAAAAAAATAAAACTTTATGACTGTATGACCTTATCCATGTGGTTGTAGTATCAAGGTTGTAGTGGACGGCTGCTTCTCCAGTAAGTACTTCATCAACATCTGACTTTAGGACTTCATCTGACTTTATTGTTCGTATTTACAAATGATCCTTTATCATTCTCTTAGGATATCATGAACAAATCTACTCCAAAGTCAGCTTTTATGAAAGCTGGTCCCTTCTATTTCATATATGGAATAATGTTGATACATCCGGTCAAGTACTCCCACGACCTACCTCCATCTGTTAAACAAAAGCCAACCTCTTCTTCAGCCTGATAGTATATGAGCTTCCTGAACGCAATGAAACCTTTTTACATCATTGGTTTTGTGTCACCTGTATTATAACTTAAAGACTGTTCATTGCATTATTCATTATTTGTTCTTCAACGAAGCTTCACTATTTTGTCAAAGTTACAAGGTGGAGGACTTTCTTCTATGCCATAAGTTTCTTTCCCCTCCTACTGCTCTCTGGAATCCTCTCCCTTTTCAACTTCTGTTGTGATATAATTAATATTATATCACAACAGAAGCTGAAAAGGGAGAGGATTCCAGAGAGCAGTAGGATTAATTGAACTTTGGTCAAAGTTCTTACTAACTGGTAGCCAGGTCTTCCACTTTACCTACTTACCTCAACTGTGTCCTTTCCTGTAGTCATTGGCTTTTAGTGGTCTACAAACCTAGTTATTAGCAATTTAGTATAAAAAACAACATCAACAAAAAACTGGGGAAAATATTTACTCTAAAATGGAAACAAGTTTAATATCAGTAATTTAGTCAAGTACCTTTCCAACTGAAACAATACCACTTTTGGTAATCATTTTCAGGCTAAAAGTACTATTTTTAAGAAAAATAAAAAACAAGTTGTGAAGGATAAAAAAAACTTTGTATGCTCCTTTCCGTAACGTTGGGAAACAGATCAAGACCAGACAGCATTTTAGAAGAAGACTAGAAACATCATTTGTCCTTAAGCTTCTAACAACTGCAAAAGGTGAACCCAGTTCAAAATTACCTAAAAGGTGCTCAGAGTGGAATTAATCTTAAACTACATCCGATATTTTAACAGAAATTGATTGCTCATTGTGAAGTAAATTCCTGAGTTTCTATTTCTCAAAATAATAGTACATAAACGCCATTAAATAAACAAATAGCAATCCAAATATAACCAAACGCAAAGTATTACAGCGGCTGTATAATCATGTGCTTTTAACCTCATTGGGAATTATGTTCAGTCCTCGCATACGTCCTCCTTAAATATGCCTCAATCCATAATTATTTTTCCACCAATTTAATACTTACCCTCACAGAACCCAATACAGGAGCTTACTCGATTTTTACAAAAACTTTCGTACCCCTATTTTTTCTCAATTTTCAAGGATATCATTAATACATTACTACATCACAAAATATGACTGATTTTCCTACATTCAGGCTGTTCAATTTCATCGAACTGCTTTCTTTTATGTGCCCCTCCTTACGATAAATTTTTGTTGCTGCAAGAGAACTTGTTTACATTCTTCTTCTTCAAGTGTCCTGTCTGGTTTTGCAGACATCGACGATCATGGCTCTCCATTCTTTTCTGTCCTCGGCCTTTCTCATCAGCTCGTTGTTGCAGCTTTCTTTATTTGTAGCAAATTTGTTTAGGCTGTCAGTGAACTTTATGCGTTGTCTTCCTCTGCTTTTATTTCCATGTATCTTCCCACTCCATGACAGCTTTTCCAGCCCGTCAGCCCTGATTATGTGAGCGAAAAATTTTAGCTGTCTTTCTCTGATGGTATTGAGAAGAGACCTCTTGTACCGACCATTTCCATTACTTCTACATTTATCTTCCTTTCTGTCCACGTTTACATTATGCATATTAAATCTTCACTTTACAGAAGTAAGAAGGGGCATTGTTTCCAAGCGGATCAACTGTCTAAATGTGGGTAAAAGATGCTGTCTGAACAAATGAAACTCATGCATAAAATAAAAGAGGTCATTTTATTCCATGTGACTTTGTAATTTATACACCAGACCACCTTGACTTCCTCGTTGCCGAGTATAACGAAGGTAATTAAGGTTTTGATGACGATGTGGCTGTCATGGCGATAAACTGTTAAACAAATACCGTCTGACGTTATTCAAATGCATACGAAAGTGTAAAACTATTTTCATCTCAAAACGATCGTCTTGCATCATCATGAGTGTCATCAGTAGTGTCAAAGGAAAACTACCAAATATTCTTTTGAAAATTTCACATTCCAGTACTTTTTAGAATATTCCTTGTGATAAGAAATTAGCCTTAAATATGCTCTCATGTTGAAAAGCTCACTTTGAGTCTTAATATACTGAACTACTAGTCTGTGGAGTGCGTTGTAGACCTTGCTCCGAGCTACAAGTCACATTTCCATTTGCGAAATATTCAGCGTACGGTATTGTCAATACGTATTTAAAGATAACCTTAATATCATTACCACAACAGTGACAATACCTATGTGTTTACAAAGCTTGCTAAAAAGTGTTTTAATTCAGTAAATTCTTAGTTCTCATTCTCTATTTCTACTGAATTTCTTTATAACTTTTCTAACCATTCTCCTGCTTAAATATTGCTTCAAAAACAATATACTCCATAATATCTGCTGTTTTAAGCAAATTGACCAGCTTCAGGTAACAAAAAATAGTCCTAATAACATCTTTGGCTGCTACCAAATAAGCTCCAGAGGCTTAATAGGGGAATTATGGTACCTTTTCCTTGAATTTTCCTTTGTTTTAACATCACTTACTCTGAATTTGTAGATGCAAATGCCTTCTGTTATCTTGGTACTATTAGAATTAAGTTTTAAATTAATGGTAATGTAGTACATACCTATAGTCGGATCATGAAAATCGTGAAAAACATGGCTGACAAACTGCAATGCCAGAGCTAAAACCAAGCAAAATATAACAGATCTGGTTACAGAAAAATATATGAGAGTAACCGACAAACAAGTATGAATTTTATTGGGCTGGTGGTTGGCCAACATTTTAACACCATTATGTATCATGAACACCAAAATATGCTAAGAAAGGCAAATAAAAAATTCAATTCTGTACTCTAACAAAAAAAAAAACACCACAAAAAAAGTACAAGCGTTTTTTCCCCCAGAAAATGGAATACCTACATTTTATGTATATATTTCATTGTAATAATATTGGAATCCAGATCCATCCATTCACGTGCTAAAACTATCTCTTTCTGATGCAGTTTATTACAGGTCTAACTTTGTCAAAAGAACCTGCTGAATTGGTAGCTTCAAAGCCTGAAGAGACACAACTGTTAAAATTTGGTATGAGTGCCTCTTTTTCTCATAACAGAGATGGCTAACTGCGGGAATACTTTTGTTCATATGACCAGCTTATCTTTTGTAACGATGTTAAAGGACTTCTTCTCTCCACAGGGCTACCAACATAAAATACTGAGGATTGTAGTCTGTTTATTAACAGTCACAAAAGGAGTTTGAAATGTGTTCTTCATAACTCAAACAAGTATGGTTCAATTTCAATATGATACTCTGTTTTAACTAGGAAATAGATGTCCACACCAACAGGTGTGGAACGTGTCCTCGCGAATGTTGAAACTTCGTGTCAAAATTTATGCTCACTTGACAGACGACAATGAATCAAATTCATGACTATGCTCTACCACAAGGGACCCATCGGGGTTGAAGTGTCACGCCCTATGCCTCAAGGAGGTGACCCCATGCGATTGGTGATCAATATGCCCCATTCCATAGGGAAGCTAGGTGGTGCTTTATATGGGCAAAAGCGACTGGCTTTGACTGCAGAAGAGAGAAGGTTAAACCGTTGGCACTGCAAAAGAAATTCAGGAGGCATATCCGAGAAGAAGCTCCAACGTATGGCAACTTTTGGAGACTCACTGAAAAAGTTTATAACAAAAGGATAGCAGACCTTTCGAGTGGACATGCAGGCAAATCAAAAGAGAGGTGTGCTCGTCCTGATCAGGACTGATAAAGGAAGCCAACACGAAACAGTTGAAACTGAGGACTGTGGAGAGATCACTGGATTAGAGATGACGATTCAGGCAGACATGTTGGGATATACAATATCCAATGCCCACTAGACAGGGACCTAACACTAAATTTAGAGAAATCATGTTAATGCTCACACTCTGCCAGCAGAAGACGTTAGGTCCCAGCCTTTCACATAAAGGGAGATGGAAGATGGCATCAAACAACTCAAGAAAGAAAAGGCACTTGGGTGGCATGGGATCACAAATGAATTTCTCAAGCATCTACGTTCCTCAGCAAAGAAAACCTTTATGAAAATATTTGATGCGACCTAGAAGCATGCATCAGTCCCAGAGATTTCAAGGGAGCCACAATAGTCCTTGTACATAAAATGTGAAATGACAGGCACAAAACTAAGAAAGTTAATTGCGAGTATTATCAACACACAACTTTCTTGGTACGTGGCGAAAAAATGATTATCACTCCAAAACACGCTGGATTCAGGCAGTGCATATCTATTGAAAACGTGCTCACCTACATAGCCCATGAAACTGAAGATGCTATTCGGGACAAGAAGCAAACTATTGCAGTTTCGATAGACCTGGATCAGGCACTTGGCAGAGTGTGGAAGAATGGTTTGAAGCTGAAGGTGTAACAGAGTAGAATCAGAAGATGCATGTACAAATGGATGTGCCAGTAACTTACCAACAGAAAAACACAGGCACAGAATCAATGACAGCAAAGCAGAAAGAAGATGCTGGTGGAAGGAGTCCCACAAGGCAGAGTCCTGTTCCTAAATTTGTTCCCCATCTTTATGAACAACAACCTCAAGTACGTTCCAAGATTGGTCCATTGCACTAACTATGCTGATGAGTCGGTCAACTGGTGTTCACCAGACTACCCTCATTATAGCAACCGCATCCATGCATGGGGAACTGAAAAAGATTGAAGACCAGACAAAGAAATGGCTGGTATCCCTGAATGTCTGAAAGACAACTTACATTATCTCCAGTCTTACAACATAAGAGCAAGCTGTTACCCTGAGAGCAACACAAGGCAAGTCAATGACATGTCTGCGAGTGACATTTGACCCCAGAATAACCTAGAAAAACATGATTGTCTGTCACACTATTAAAGACAAACTGCACAAGTCTATGATGAAAAACTTTCTGGTGCCACTCAAGGAGTGGCATACAACAAGAAGAAGCTCAACACTGGAAGAATCAGATCAATTTTAAGTGTATGGAATATCTGTATGGAGTACTGCAGCAAAGTTGAACTTCAGTAGAGAAACCAGAGTCTAGAACCTGGTTCCAAGAATCACCCAGGTTCTGTCAAGTCCACCTCCATCCAAGCAATAAAATCACTGTCAGGACTGAGAAGTCTGGAACAAAGAAAGAAGACAAAGATCTTCACAGTCAGCCAAATACAAGAGACTGAAAGATCACCAAATGAAAATCCAGATATCTGAGCCCATGAAATGCTGACTAAAAAGAGAGAGCTTCCTGCATCAAGTTTGCCGGGTGTAATAACAAAGTCATACCTTATGGTGCAGGCCAGTACCCTAATCTATATGTGCAAACTTTCCACCATGAAAATGAGATTACTTCCCATAGATATGCCAGCAGGTCCCAGTAAACCTCCAGAAGGAATTGCTGTCCGACACTGAGAAAAAGGTACACAATGTCAGCTACATTAATGAAGCATACTCCACAGAAAAATGGATGGCCAAACCAAAGATCCAATCAGAAGTGGCAGAGAAAGCATACACATCAGTTAAAAGAATGGGAACACCAACAGCCAGACAATCACCACAAGCATGCTCTTTACCAAATACAAAGCAGAAGCTGAAGCCATAAAGACTGCTAATAGTACAGTCATGCAGACCTGGGAAAGGGCACCCAACAAAGTCATCATCTACTCTGATGCCTTGTCCGTAGTTCAAGCTCTTTCCAATGCCAGAAAGAGATTGTCATACTGTGGATTTGGTCTCATTGCAACACTCCTGTTAATGGTGCAGCTGACTGGCTTGCAAAAGAAGGAGGAAAACTAGAATGAAAAAAAAACAACAGCGAAGATGATGGCTACACCAACATCCAGATCACAACCCCAGAGAAACTTACTGCCATCTTTTGAGCAAAGGTCAGGTGATCATGGTGAGACTAAGGCCAGGTCACTTCAAACTCAGGCATCACATGCACACCAAATTCCACACTGGGGACACCCATGAGACACCCAAGAATTTATGAGAGAAAACATGCAAAAATGACTGTGGCACAAGAAAGGGCAAGGAATGCTTTCTTTAATGTGGTGCACAACTTCACAGGGAACAAGAAAGTGGTTCATTAACAAGAGCTGTGGAAGAGCTGCTATTGAATTTACAAGCACATGGATACAGAATGAGTATCAAGGTTTAAAACTTACACACTCACTTGGAAGAGCTCTCAGAAAATCTGGTAGAATTGAGCAAGCAGTAAGGGGGGTGGTTTCAGCAAGACATAAAAGTAATGGGAAAATGTTACCAAGATGGATGGGATTCAACCATAATGAAGTTTATTGTGAGACATTCCAGAAGCTTTTAATAAGTGGTCAGCTGAAAAGTGAAGTTTAACTGCAAGTTGGTAACTTTCCAATTTGGTATAACAATCATTGGTTATGGAAAAATCAAAATTATAATACTGAAAATTTATACTGATAATATTTAAACCCTCAATTTTGATCCAAAAGTTTATGGTTCCAAGCAAAAGTATCATGCTGCATATATAAAAAACCCTGATATGAAGACAAAAAAAGTCATACTTGGATTCTGCACCCCAGAATTTGTGACAATTTATTGAAAAACCCTTTGAAATTGCCTTTAACCAACATATTTTAATGTGAAACCTAATACATTACTAAGACCTGCAACAATATGAATCCAATAGGGATGCACTATTAATAAATAATAATGGTGGATAACCTATCAAAAATGGAAATATTTTTGGACAACTATTTGTCAAAAAGTCAATGCAAAAGTCTTATTGAGGTTCTGCATGTAAATTACAGCAAAATGAACATAACATGGCAGTTACTTACCAGTTTTCCCAACACCACCCTCTCCAAGAACAGCCAATTTGTAGACCTGTTGATTTCCTGTCATTGTATGCTTCCTGTTTTATAAAACAACAGTATTACTTATTTGAAACAGCAAAAAAGATTGACAAACAAGAAAACTTCCAACACTCTTTTTAGACCCAGTGAATGAATAGTAAGCTAAATTAAATATTTTCTTACCTCATTGGTATGTCAACAAAAGAGTTAGAGCAGGATCCGTTTCCAAATCCAGTTCAAGTTCTCCCAGTTTGCTTTGGATCAGAGTTAAAAAAGGATCTAATTGGGCAAATCTACTTATGACGGGATGAACAGTTGCAATTATGAACTAACCCTATTGAGTGGTTCATGTTGTCTGATGACATTAAAACATATGGATCAATGTAGGGTTCAACCTTACCTCAGTGTTTCACTGTCTGCAAAGCAACAGCAGCCAATATACCTGTAACTCATTGAAGATGGGCAGGTGATTGTGGCCTTGCTACACTGCAGATTCACTTTCATCAGGTATACCCACAACTGACTTTTGTAGTCCTTGTGGAAAACACAACCCCACTGTATCAACTTTCATTAGCTGATTTCCAGTGTAAGGTGCACGTGAATCCACTGCATATTGCATTATAGCCTCCATGCTGTGTAACTGAAAATACTACTTTATTTACTATTTTCTTTCTATGATAATTGAAAATAATAATAATAATAATAATAATAATAATAATAATAGCAGTTTTTCCACATAATTTGGTTTCAATACTTTCATAAAAATTATCACTCTCTCCTTCAGCTATCATAAAAATATATTTTCATAAAATGTACCAAATGACAAAAAAAAGCAGGTATTTATAGAAATAGTCCTGTTGCCCATTTCCAGCTGATATTAGATCCTTGGTCCATCATTGATTACTTAACCCTTTTAAACAAGCTGGTGGCATTCTTCTACAATTAAGCTTCCCCGGGTCTCTGAATAACAAAGATTTCTAAAACAAATAAAACTATTTCTTTTAGAAAATCAATAGTAGGGTTACAGGAATATTTGTGCTGCCATTCCTTGAAAGAAAGAAAACACCATGCCCATAAGATGCAAAACAGAAGAGCAGAAAATTTTCTGGCTACTCAATTTTCTTGGGGGAAAAGGGTTGGTAAAGGAAATAAAGGGATTTTATAACCAAGCCAAGTAGAATATTTTTAACATAAAAAAGTTATTTATTGTGCCAGTTTTCCAATTTGCAATTTTGCATACCTTTACATTTAAAGAAAAAAGAGCATTTATTTCTTTAAATTGACTTCCCTTTTGCTGTTTTATGAACTGGTGCCAATAATCAAAATGAGGTGACAAGAGTATATATATATAGTTTTAACATCATTTTCCCCCAGCAATTGGGGCTCAGACGGTGCCCTTTAGAGGGACTTTGATTTGGCAGTGAGGAATTTCTTGGCCGGATGCCCTTCCTGATGCCAACCAATGGCTTTTTTTTTTCTTTGCAAAGTTCCAAATTCTCCTTAACAGCTCGGGGAATCGAACCCGGAACTGTTGGACTGTTGGTTATTGTGGAGTTGCACTAACCATTAAGCCACGGCTCCTCAAGAGTGTGATTAGAAAATTGGGGGGGGGGGACCTCATGACCCTAATAATGTGTTAGCGGCCCAAATGTCATTATTTACAAAAAGTAAAACTAAAGGTGATTGAACAAAAGTTATAAACAAGTTATAAATTATACTACATAAAGTCTGCAAGCAGTAGTATGAGGAAATGATGCCATAAACCACAATACACTTCTTCTAATTAAATTATGTGAGCAACATTACAACTCACTTTACTAATGAGCCATTGATTGTAATATAGTAATGCTGAAAGAGTTTACCAGGTTTTGATTTGTCCAGTCACAAGACTGCTTTTAACAAGTACAATTTGTAGCAAGTTGACCATAATGAACTATCCAGTCATCTATGTCTACATATATAAAAGATAGGTAGATAGATAGATAGGTAGGTAGGTAGATAGATAGATAGGTAGGTAGATAGATAGATGGAGCGTAAGGGCAGGGGGAGCCTGGAGCAGTCATGTGCTGCAAAACGGTAGACTAGACTTTGTTGAAGAGTGGCCTTGCATCACCTGTCTACGACCCACTCTGCAGCCAAGCCAACCTCACCTCCACGTGGTACACTCTGGGTAGGGGATCGCAAGATCCCTGAGCTAATGAGGCTCTGGCTAGGGAGTGACAGCCCAAAATACTGTCATACGGAGGATGAGCTCCCCAGTAAAGGTGCAGTGTGCATGGCCCACCAGCATGTGGAAAAATCCCTGACCCTCACAAAATGCTCACCCAGGTATTAGGTCAAAAATCATCCAGCCATGGGTCAAATGGCCTCACTGCCCTGTGAGTAAGTAGGGTACCACCAAAGGCTAAGCGCCATGCCCTGATAAGTGGGTGGTTGGTGTCAGCAAGGGCATGCAACCATAAAATACCCAGCTCCAATAAAAATGGTACGTACATTGTTCAGAATGAAAAATCGGCCTTGGGTGTTCTCCCTAAATGACGCACGTCAGTCCCCCACTGCCATGAAAAGAGGACAAGGGGTACAGTGTCAACCACGGGCATGGCTAAAGAAGTCAGTGGAAGAAAAGATCAGGATGGCAACATGGAATGTTGGGAGTCTGACAGGAAGAGGAATGGAGCTTGTGGGCATGAGAAGAAGGAGACTAAATATTTTGTGCGTGCAGGAAACAAGATGGAAAGGAAATGGAGGGAGGGAGCTGGCTGATGGTTACAGGTTGCTGAATAGTGGAGGATCGTCTGGCCGGAATGGAGTGGGAGTGATTCTGGATGAAGGCTTGAAGATTAAAATTATAGAAGTGATAAGAAGATCAGACAGGCTAATGCAGGTCAAATTACTTATAGGAAAAGGAGTCGTAAACATCTTATCGACATTTGCGCCACAAGCTGGATGTAGTGAGGAGGAAAAGGATAAGTTCTGGGAAGGTTTTGAAGCTCTACTATATGGTATACCGGGAAGAGAAAAGCTAGTAATTGGCAGTGACTTGAATGGGCATGTCAGCAGAGGCAAGGATGGCTATGATGGAGTACATGGGGGATTTGGGTATGGAAGAAGAAACGAGAAAGGTGAAGGGATATTGGTAGTAGCTCAGAGTTTTCAACTGTACTGCGTGAACACAACATTCAAGAAACGAGATGAACACCTCATTACATATGACAGTGGTGGAAGGAGGTCACAGATTGATTACATCATGTAAAGGTAAGATGACAAAAGAGAAATAAGAAACTGTGGGGTGATAAATGGTGAGGCTATAGTAAACCAGCACCATTTGCTAGTAGTGGATTTGGGATAGAGGAGAGGTGCAAGAGCTAGGAGCATCAAGTGGCCCAAAATTAAAGTTTGTAAACTTAATGAAGAAAAAGCACGGTATAAGGAGATGGTACTAGAGAAGAGACAGGATGCACACCGGGATGTTGATGGCACATGGAGTGCAATGAAAGACGTGATGATAGAAGCAGTTCAAATTGTATGTGGAACAACCAAGGGAGGAGAAAAGGTCGAGTGAGATACATGGTGGTGGAATGATGAAGCGCAAAAAGCTGTGGAGAATAAAAAGAAGATGTCTAAAAGTTGGAAAAATGACCTACACAAGAAAATGAAAGTACATACAAAGAGGAAAACAGAAAAGCTAAAAGAGAGGTAGCAAAAACAAGGTGGAATGCTTCCCAAGAATGGTATGAAAAGCTGGACACCAAAGAAGGTGAGAGTTCCATCTATCAAATAGCGAAGAGAAGGTCAAGAATGGAGAAGGATGTTGGTAACGTGGGTGCATTCAAGGATGGAAACAGGGAAATACTGTATGAAGAGAAGGAAATACAAAGGAGATGGAAGGAGTATTTTGAAACACTGATGAATGTAGAGAATCCAAGAGAACCTGTTGTACTCTGCAACCCAACAGAAGGTCCTATATCATCTCTTACAGAGGAAGAAGTTAGAAGAGCCTTAGAAAGAATGAAAAATGGAAAAGCCAGTGGGCCATCAGAAATGACAGTAGAGATGATAAAAGCACTTGGAGAAGATGGAGTGACATGGATGACAGAGCTGTGTTATAAAATCATGAATGAGGAAAGGATTCCAGAAGATTGGAGAGATAGTTACATTGTCCCTATCTTCAAACAGAAGATAGACAACATGGAATGTGGGAACTACAGAGGGATAAAGTTAATGGAGCATGCAATGAAAGTTATGGAAAGGATCATTGAACAGAGACTTAGAGATTTCATACATATTGATGAAATGCAGTATGGCTTTAAGAAAGGAAAAGGCACAACTGATGCAATTTTTATAATGAGACAACTACAGGAGAAGAGACTGGAGGGAAACCAAACACTCTACTGTGGATTTATAGATCTGGAGAAAGCCTATGATCATGTGCCATGAGAGGTTGTCTTCTGGGCCTTGCAGAAGAAGGGAGTACCAGAGAAGATGGTAAAGGTGATACAGGAAATGTATGAAGGGGCAAGAACCTAGATCAGACCAGAAGAGGGACAGCCAGAGGCTTTTGAGGTCAAGGTAGGACTGCATCAGGTTCTGCACTGAGCCCATTTCTGTTTGTCACTGTAATGGATGTGGTGACAAATGGGTTCCAAAACAAAGAAGCTTGGGAACTTCTCTGTGCTGACAATATAGCTGTCACTGCTGACACCAAAGCAGATCTGCAGGATAGAATGGTAATGTGGCAAAGGGCATTGGAGAGGCAGGAAATGAAAGTAAATGCAAAGAAGATGGAGGTGATGGGATGCTACAAAGAAGGAGGAAGGGTATTGGACATGAGAGATACCAGTGGTGACCACCTGAAACAAGTGAAAACTTTCAAATACTTGGGATCGACCCTGGAAGAGACTGGGGGTTGTGATAGAGAAGTAAAGAAAAGACCAAAAGCTGGTTGGAATAAGTGGAGAGAAGTGAGGGGCATAGTCTGCGATAAAAGAATCCCCAGGTGCGTGAAAGTAAAGGTATATAGAACGATGATCAGACCAGTGCTGGTGTAAGGAGGGGAAACCTGGACCAGTAGAAAGAAGGAAGAGCAAATGCTTATGCGGACGGAAATGTGCATGCTGAGGTGGATTCTTGGAATGTCATTGCAGGAGAGATGCACAAACAAGGAAGTAAGGAAAGTGGCAGGAATAACATGCATTAGCATCAAGTTGAAGGAACCAAGGTTGAGGTGGTTTGGGCATGTAGCAAGAAGAGATGAAAGTTGTGCAGTCCAGAGGGTATGGCGAGAACCAGTTAGAGGGAGGCAATCGGTTGGAAGGCAGAGGCTGAGGTGGAGGGACATCCTGAAGTGGGACATGGAGTGCAGAGGACTGACGGAAGGAGATGGAATGGACAGAGCTAGTTGGCACCAACAACTACATGCTGGTGACCCCTGGTGACAGGGAAAACAGCAATGGAAGAAGAGAATAGATAGATAGATAGATAGTTAGATAGATAGATAGATAGATAGATAGATAGATAGATAGATAGATAGATAGATAGATAAAAAAATAGACAAATGTCAAATAAACTCCCTGGTAAAGAGTTTACCTGTTCTGCAATATTTTGATCCAAAGAAACCAGTCATACTTAAGTTGATGCCAGCAAGAAAGGACTTAGAGAGGGGGGAATTGTTACCAAAAAAAATGATGATGTACTCCAACCAGTCACTTTTACATTGTGCACTTAAATACCATTGTACACCAGTGTAACTTCAAAGGATGTTGATACTTTACTTTAAGCATACCAATTCAAACTGACTGGCCAAAATGGAACTTCACTACATATAGCAGACACCTTATCCAGAGCACCAATTGACAATCCATCTATGAAAAATATTAATTCCTTTGGAGCTTTTTGGCTTGAGACTAAAACCTAAATCCACAGTATCATTGCCGACTTAAAAATGAAAATGTTGAAAACTCTTCCAGCAACAAAGAATCGTGATACATTTAAAGGACTTCATACCGAATGTTTTCAGATCATAATCTGAAAACATTCTGGAATTTTCATGATGAGCTGACCATAATTTACCATGATTTACATACAAAGGTCAATCCACCTTGATTCCTGAAGCCACTAAAGATGGCATGCTTGAAGAAATTCATGCCAACCCCATGGAAGCTGCCCCAGATACCAGAATAGCAAAGGAAGTATTGTTTGGACCACATATGTTAAAGGATATAGCTAACATGTGCAATTCTTGCTCTAAATGTGCAAAGTCTCAGAATACAGCACTAGAACAGCCAATATGCCTATTACCTGTACCATCACTCCCATGGCAAACTGCAACCCAGGATCTTTCTGAATATGAACAAAATGACCATCTCTTCACAGTTTGCCATTTTTATGATTGCAGTGATGTTGACAGGCTTCCAAATACACCTGCTACCACAGTCATCAATTGCATCAAAGCACAGTTTGCTCACTACTGTATACAAGAAATCAGCCACAGTGCTCTACACTATACAGGCAACAAATACAAATTGTTCTCAAGAATGTTTAGTTTTCAACATACCCAGTCTGTCTCATACTATCCAAAAGGTAACAGATGAGCTGAAGTTGTCATAAAAGTAGCAAAAAACATGCTAAAAAGGTCAAATGACTTTTATTCTGCTCTTTTAAAGTAAAGAAAACATCATTTGCAAGGACATTTGTATTCTACTCCTCTGAGATTAATGAACCACTGAACACAAACATTGCTACCAGCATCCAAATCTGCATTTCTCCACTTATCCATGTATGTCAACAGCACAAAGCAACAAATTATCAATAAATGGATTATAGCTAAGCTGATTTATGATCCACAAGCTGGCACAATCCCAAAACAAACACCCAATGACATACTATTCATCATATAACATCTCCAGCCACTCCCTCCAAACCACTTCTAATCTGTATGCCAGTACTCATTCACCATCAACCACTGCAATTACAACCAACACCATGCCAAACTAAAAGCAACACAGACCCCTCCAATCTGATGAGATAAAATACTACAGTACAATTAACAACACCTGTCACAGCCATAACCTTTTTCACCAAAATCTGCAAGACTCTAGTATTCATGACAACTACACTCTCACCCAAGTTTAAGGGCTGATATGTCTTACAGACCAGTTGTGATGAGGAATACTTGGATTTTTTATAGTTTTAATAGAAGGGGGTATTGCACTCACTACTCCACCCACCATCTTAAGTTCTCTACTTGCAATCTTGGGATATAAATTTATACTTTTGCAAGTCATGGCACTTTGTATGACACTCTCTTTCAAGAAACAATATGGTGTTTATTTCATTTCACTTGTCTTTGACTTATGCATCAAATGTTAGAAAATTCTACTTTAGTAAAATATTTATATTAATTGTCTGGCTATAACAATTAACAATTCATGTGAGGCGAACAAAGTGGCACTGACAAAAAGTGTCTCTCACAACACACGAGATTGATATAGTCAAGTCATTCAAACCAAACAGTTTAAACTTGGTCAATCACTACTTAATCTACTGAGAAATGGAGACTTTATGGAAGAGGGAGGGGGGAGAGACAGAAGGAGAGAGAGGAGAGAGGGGAGAGAAAGAGGAGAGAGAGAGAGAGAGAGAGAGAGAGAGAGAGAGAGAGAGAGAGAGAGAGAGAGAGAGAGAGAGAGTATTGATAATATGATCAGTATTATCAGTACTCTGTGTCTGTTGGTTGCTCTCTCTCAAACACACACACACACACACACACACACTCTTTCCTAAAATGCCAACCAAATAAACTTGCAGAAGTAACACAACCCCTCGCGCCAACCTTTCACAACATAAATTATGAATCATGCACATGACAAACCAATGCACCCCTCATGATCATCTCTTTTAAGACCGGCTACACTTATCATTTAAGAACAATAATTTAGGAATACGAGCTTCAATTTTGTCAAAATTTTAAAACAAGTTAAGGAGAAGGTGATACTGGTCATAATTTTCTTATCAACCCTAAAAAACAGACTAGCACAGTATCAATTTTAAAAAAATTATCTAAACGATATCTAACATTTCTTCGGTTCGAAAAGTTAACTCTTGGTAAACATACTTATCACATCATCATCTTAAGCACGAAAAAAAAGTAAATAGAATAACTTCTTTTTTAATCAGGAATTGGGACGTGAGTGCAAAAAGGCAAAGATATTATGAAATACCATATTTTACTGAAATTGCAACATAGTAAGAATTTCACGTCTGGGATGCTTTCATTCCACAAGGCTGAAGTACGGTTTAATAAAGGCACAATCATAAACTAGATCTATTAAAAAGACTTGGAAGTTTTCACAAAGAATTGGGTGAGTTCAGTGTGGATAAAAACTATTTACAATCCCAGATAACAGATAAATAACTAGAAAGAGTTGTCAGTGTTGGTTAAAATCACTAAAAACTGGGTTTGTTTCTGCGATGATCCACATCCATGAAAAGGGGTGTTTTAACCAAGATTTTATGCCACAACAGAAACAAGCTGGTGATATTTTTTCTTGTATTTCTACAGGTTCTGTTTCCTTAATACGATAAAAAATAACAATAAAACCCCGATTATTTGCCTTTCACCTGCAAATAAGAGGAAACCATAAATGAACGAATTCGTGACTGATCGTCTGTCTGGGTTTATCTCAATCAAATTTGGCTTTGTTACTTAGTAGTTCCGCTCATGTTGATGAAGATTTCATGGTAGACGTTATTTCCTCTTGGTATCAATCCAAATATCATAATTCAATCACTTGCTGCTAATGCAAGGAAATTCGTGTTTCCAAAATAAGCTCGAATTGATCTCAATGTCAAAACAAATGTAGCACATGGAAGCATTTACGTTAAAAACTGATGGGGTGGTTGGGTACAAGGAAGTAGAGGCGAATACTACCCGGCTAAAAGTAACAACTCTTTTTTCGTACCTGCAGGTGTTGCTTAAATGTGCGAAGTAATTATTGTTTCTTGGTGTTTCTTCATTGTACGCCAAGAGACCAAAACCTTGGTGGCATTCCACGTCCCTGTCAAATACACAACTGTCAAATCTTAATTATAATTGTAAATAACACAGCAGGTTCAACAATCACTGAACAAATCTATTTTTACTCCAAGGTCCAAGGTCCGATCACGTTCTTTGTGTCTTGATTGTTATTCCGGAAACTTAAAATTTCGATAACCTTCAATCTGCCTGTGAAATATACACGTCTTTCACCGACGTACCTCTAGTGAATATTGGGACCATTTTTTGACTCTCATGTCCATCTATGAAACACCAAAAGAAATTGTAAAGAATGAGTAAATATGGACAGAAAGTATTCAATACCTTACAAAAAGGCAAGGCATACGAATTGCTTCCCGAAACCCTTTCCCAGTGGGGGGCACTTTTTTCAATTGGCTGAGATTTTGTGCCCAAGCGGTTCCGCATTTCAAAGAAGTATGATTGCAGACACTCGCTTGTTGACGATCAGGGATCACCTGTCGCACACGACCATCCCTACCGTGGGAAGAGCTTTTATTCGCAGGACCCTCTTCGCTCTGTTTTCTTACAACATATATGAACTTTCAACCATGCATTCTTTGCAATGAGTACCTTTTGTTGTTTGCAGTTGCTTTCCATAGGGACAGTGCTCGTACTGAGCGTGTTGTCCGAGGTATGGTATCAAAGGGGTATCTTCTGTCTGGTACACTAGAGAGCTGACCAGTTCCACAACTATTCAGGTTGCTCAACTAACCCATGCATCACATTGCCTAACATGACTTCACGTAACCCTGATCGTGAGACTAAACCAGGTACTCCACTTTGTCCAAGGATGTCCTGCAGGCTAGCATAGGGAAGGAGATCCCTTTTCTCTCCTATTGATAGACAATACTCTATCCTGCTACTCAAGAGATTGGAACAGTTATTTAATTTCATGTTACCTGTAGATTCCCTTATATACACTGTTCCTTTTTACGCTGGTTCCAGGCTTTATTTGTTACAGCTTTGTTTCTTTTCTGTAGTTCATCTTCTGTTTATGTGGTTCTAACTGGCTTTTTCCAGTTAGTAAATAAATAGAATGCCTCTAAGTTTCCCTATAAGGAAACTTAGCTTTTGTTATTATCTTACTTCTTTCGTTATCTTCGATCTTCTTTTCTATCTTCTTCCCTATCCTCTAATCTTCATCTTGCACCACAAGAAATCTAGATACAGATATTTATATTTGTTAATTTAATAAAATTGTGTATTTGACAGGCTTCTCGGGCTTTTGCCCAAGATCAAATGTGGATTTCTTCACCCTCTGATCGGCGATTAAGTTTTGGCTCTTTGCCTGCAAGGTTTGTAATCTTGACATGCTTATAACATCAGACAGGAAATGAAAAGAATGACCATCTATGTTTCAGGCCTCTTGGAAGTAAGATGAAAGTATGCTGGAGAAAAAAAATCAAGGCATTCTACAATAATATATTCAGGAGGGGGTGAAAATCAGCGTGGGGTTGATATCCTACTGGGCTCAGAATGCTCAAGTGCTCTTAAGGGTTTTGGGCCGTCGGCGACAGATCAATTGTTGCTACACTGAAGGGGAATTTATTTGACATTGGAATTATACGAGCAAACACACCAACGGCAGACAAGGGTAATGATGAAGTTGAGAAGCTTTATGTAGACCTTGACAAGGGCATTAAAGAGCTGAAGTCTCAAGACATCAAAATTGTTATGGGAGGCTTTAACTCCAAAGCTGGAAGAGAGATAATAGAGAACATTATAGGTCCATTTGGAATTTCGGAGATCAATAAAGGAGGAGAAAAACTTATCGACCGGTACAGGATAAACAGATTCATTATTGCAAACTCACGGTTCAAGAACCACCCAAGGAGATGTTGGATATTGAAGGGCCAGGCGGTTTGATCAGGAATTAAACTGATGTCATACTTGTTCAGGAACGTTTCAGAAATTCAGCAAAATCATCGCGACCATGTTCCTCTCCTGGGAATCGTGAAAATACGACTGAAAAAACTCAAGAAAGCCGAAGCATCCATCACCAAAACATAACTTGAACATTCAGAAAATGGACGAGGAGATGAAGAATAAATTTGAAGTCTCGGTTCAGAATAGATTTGGAATTGGAAGACAAAGTAATGGCTGCAAAAGAAAAATGGGAGCAAATTAAAGAAACCTTACAGGAAGCAATGTCAGATCATATCCCACAACTTCCACATAAAGAACACAAGAAATGGATAACTCAAGGCATTCTTAATTTCACGGAGGAAAAAAGAAGAGGGAAAACTATCAAACAAAATGCACCATGCTTGATAAGAAGCCAAGAAAAGTGGCTGAATAACCCATGCCAAAAAATTGAAAGCAACCTACATAACAACAGTAAATATTTTCACCAAAAAAAATCAAGGAAATAACTGGACAGATAACAACATCAAAATCAGGATGTATAAAATCAAAACATGGTGAAATTCTCAGGGACAAAGACGATGTCCTCAACGGATGGTCTCAATACAATGGATATTTATTTCATGACAAAAGAGGCCCACCATCTGCCATACACGACATCATGAAGGGGTCTACAATTCTCAAAGAAGTTTATTATGCATTAAGAACGGCAAAGGAAGGAAAGACACCAGGACCAGATGGCATACCTGTGGAAGTAATAAAAGGCCCCAAAAGATATAGGAAACACAAAAACAACAAAACTCATAAACGTCCTAAACTATTCAGGTGAAATCCCAGAAGACCTGAAAAATTCCATTTTCATAGCTCTGACAGGAAGGCCGGGAACGACTGATTGTGAGCAGCATAGAACAATAAGCCTCATGAGCCACTTCAAAAAAATTCCTACTCAGAATCATCATGAACAGTATAAGAAACAAACTGAAGCCAGAAATTTCAAAATCACAATTTGGCCATGAAAAGGAAGTGTTAAAAGCTGATTCTCTATTTCTAAAAATGGCAGAGGAAACTGATCTAGGAATAGTCAATTACCAATATAGTTGAGAAGGAATATGGACCAGGACAACAAGGAGAAAATAAGCAATTATTAGACTACCTAGGGGTACATGAAACAGATACCAACAGGATAAACATGAAGATACATGAATTAAAAGTAATAGCCCCTTTCAGAATAATATGAAAAAAAAATAATAGAAGAATGTTTCACTTATCACAGAAGTAATAGGAAGTTTGTCAATAGAAGTAATTGTAGATTGGAGAGAGGAAAAAGGAGAGGCTAGAGAAAAATCAAAAGTCATGTCTAAAAAAACATGCTACGAATACAACAAAGAGCACAGTAACAGAATGGTATGAACAACGGAATAAAGCAATACCGAGAACAGTGTAAAAGATATTCAAAAAAGAGAGAGAGAACTGATAATAACACAATAAGGAAATAACTTACAACAAAAAGAAAGATAAAAATAATATAAATGAGAACAAAATAAAGATAAAAAAGAGCACAATTAATGAAACGAAATGGACCTTTAGGAGAAATCATAAACAACGAAGAAAAATAACAGTACAGTAATAGGTTTAATTCTACAGTTGAAACCTGAAGAAAAGATGAACAAACACATGCCACGAGAAATGAGAAAGGAGAGGCAACTGAGAACAAAGACGGAATTTTGAAAAAATATATAAAATTCTACGAGCAGCTATTCAAGGAAAGAGTCAACATCAAAATAGGAAAAAGATGTAGAAGAAAAAGTAGCTGAATATATAAAAACCATCACTAAAAAAGGGAGTAACAAAGAATCATTATTGATCACTGAAGAGGACATAAACAAAATAATATTTAAACTCAAAAACAAAATGTCAAAGAATAAAAATGGATGGAGCAATGTGCTTGTGAAAAAAGGAGGATAAGAGATCCAGAGATCACTTCATTAAATGTTTCAAAAAAATCATGAATGAGATGGAAATACCTTTACAGTGGTAAAGAAAGCACATTGAATCTCTCTTAAGAAACGAAGGCAGTGGAATGGAAGTACAAAACAGAAGAGGTATATTTATCACCAAGACCATAAGCAAGATATTTGAAAAGGTACTTCAAAGGAAGACGAGAAAAATATCTAAAATTGGACGAAAAACAAAGTGGTGGAAGAAAGCAAAGGTCGGCTGCTGATAGTTAGAATATACTTAGGGCAATAATGGATAACAATAGAGGAAATGGAAAACCCACTTTCATAATCATGGCAGATGCTGAAAAATGCTTTGATAGATTATGGGTAGAAGGCTGCCTTATTGATCTTAATGAAATGGTAATAAAAGCAAGAGGAGTTAGAATTGTACTTCTGCTGAACAAAAAAGGCATGTATTGAACTAGATATACTATCTGCAAAATCAAAATCGATAGAAGTGAAGGAGAAAGTGAAACAGGAGATAGTCTATGGTCCATTGCTTTGTTGTGTCAACAATGTGAAAGGACCGTTGCTTTATTTCTTCACATCAATCAATCTAATGAAGAATCATAGAATTATATTTGCTCGAAAGAAGCAAAACGAGGACAGAAAAGCACAGGTGCCTAAAATTACAGCACTGCCCCATTTCACAATCACACCAAGAGATGGCACACTAAAGAATACAAAGCAAACAACATTTCCACGTGTTAGCAGAGTGGCTTTTATCAAAACCAGCATCTGGCGTAGTTTCAGAGAGGTTGTTTTCCGTAGCTGGAAACATATTTAAAGAAAAACGGTCAATACTCCTGTCTCGCAAGGATAAAAAGGGTATTTTTTGGCTCCAGTCTTGAGGCTTCAGAATTAAAGTTAAGTGACTGTGTTTCCTTTGCTGGCAATGGAGTCAAGGCAGTAGTACCAACCTGTACTTTGATGAAGTGCATCTGGCACTCATCAGTGCTCTGTGTCTGGTAAGGATTTGAAGAGATTCCATCTGATCATGCCTTCCAGTTACAGGAAATTCCCAAGGGTTCTCAAAAGCTGTTTTACACTGTGAAGCATTCACCCAGCTTTTCAATAAAATGAAAGAAGACACAGAGAGTATCCTTGTCACGCCCATGTCAGAAACTCGAGCAACATGTTTGTTATTCAAGAAAAATACTTTACAATATTCTGACAAATTGTGACGAGAGAGAGAGAGAGCATATTGAGAGCATATTTCGCCATTGCAGTGGTGAAAGGAAGTGATGATGTTCGATACAAAGCCCATGTATTCTTTAAAATGTTATATGATCCTATTACTCTTTCATTTTTTTTATTTCAACGTCTGTTGTTAGCGAGTTGGAGAAGGTCAACGGCTACTTTTATGCCCCTAATCTTGATGCACAAACCATGATGCAGCTATTGAAGACAAAATTTGATAGCTTCAAGGGGAGTGTACTGGATGGCAATCGGGATCAATAATCACGTGCAAGAGCAGACGTTGGTGCGAAATTTTAATCTGAGACAAATAAATTGCTAGAGAGCAGCGGAGGTGACAGCTTCATGCAAGCCATTATTAGTGAAGTGAAAACAGGTGCCACAGTATGCTTCCTAAAGGTACACGACAGCTAAAGAAACTAATTTCTTCATGGAGTGATATCTTTCATGGTTTAAGCTGTTTAAACGCATCTCAGGTGCTCGACCAGCTTAATGGATTCCCTTTGCGCAAGCTGCCAATGCAACATTTAATGACAGAAACAGTAGAAAAAAAATGATGTCCAGTATCGAAAGATATTCTTTATTAACTTTGGGAGAAGAATCTATATTCAAAAACAAAATCCCTAAAGAAGAAGTGGCATTTTTTGACAGGTGTCTTAAATTACTAGGATAAAGTGAAGAGGTGAACATTTTCAGAACTTTGGTTATATGCTCTTGGTAGAGCAAAATTTCTCTCACGTTACCAAGGTTAAAACAAAACATTGTAACAGAATGAGTCTCGGGATGTTATAGTCTGTCTTCCGTGTTCGAAAGCATATACGTTTCGAGAAAAAATGTTGAAAAGAATTCGTAGTAGCAGACAGGATGCTAGCATTGTGTAATTCGGATGTAATGTATATTGTAACGTCAAACAGAGATGAAGATGGTGATGAATTAGCTACTATTGATGATTATTAGACGTTTTACTTTTTCCGTGTCATTACAATTTTCGTTCTTCATAATCCGTATTTTTGGATAGATATTTGTTTTATGCTGGAGGTAAAAAAACAGCCTTTATTTAGTACCGTGTTTCAGGAGAGAATTGTAACACCAATTATATCCTTACATAGGTTTCTCCATGCTATACAATACCCCATACGAGAATATTTTTATTTTGGAACATTTTTGCTTAATTTGGCATACTTTCTTTACAATTTGGCATATTTTGAAATTTCAAATCTGGCAAATCCTTTCGCAAACCATGTACTCTCCTTTTGTCTTCATAGCCCCTCCCCTGCTTCAAAAAAGTATTTGATTCTTGTCAGCCTTAAAGCCAGTCCATTTAATGTCAACATTATTGTTGAATGCTCTGCTGCGGCTGCAGCTGCAGCTGAGAACCACAAAATCTTTGGATAGTTCACAGTCTTCATGTAAGTCAAATGATACGATAACTGCCATGAATGACTTCAAACCCAAAGTGGATTCAGAAAAGGAAGGAAAAACGGTTGGACGATATGATCTATGTGAAAGAAACGAAAGAGGTGGAAAATTGATTGACTTGTGCATAGAAAATGAGCTGGTTATTATTAATGCGTGGTTTAAAGTACCCACAAGGCAACGACACACCTGGAATAGCCCTGGGACAAAGCAAGAAACCAAATAGACTGTATAGTGATCAGTGATAGATTAAAAAACGCAGACAAGCGCAAGCTCATACCCAGATGCTGATGGCGACTTCCATCACAATCCGGTGATCATGAATTTCAAACCGTCCCTAAAATGAGAAGCTGAAGTTCAAATCAAAGTACAATCCCAGTGCCCTTGGAAGAACCAAGATATACGGAGAAATTTCAAGAAAGAAGTGCTGCAAAGTTTCCCATCAATACTACCTACGAATATTATTGATCATTTTGAAGTTCTTACACCATCAATCCACAGACTGATCCAAAAACCATATCCCCTGCGGAATAAAAGAGAAAGCCATGGTTGCAATGTGTAGTTATGAAATCGTAGATTTTGTGCAAAAGCGAAGGATTTGAAATCTAAACCCAGAGTAGCTAGCGGAATTTGTAGCTTTTGCTACTACCTTACCGATACGCAAAATTGAAAGCCAACAAAATATAATATAAAAATATCGAGACTCAGCAAAAATGTATGGTATTCTTATCAGAAAAGTAAGTGTTTCCTTTTTGTGCTCTACATAAGCATATACGTATTTGTTTTATTGCACGGTCAATAAAAGAGAAATGAAAACAAAATCAGAAGCTATGATTGGTGATCCAAATTTCATTTTAAAATTCTATATCAAATTGAGTCTAAATAAGGCATAAAGCAAGAATTCTTTTTTCATCTGAAAATAAGATTGGTTAATGAAGTAGGTCCTTTATTTTTTTCGCTGTAGTTTTTGAAACTGGGTGTTTTTTACAGTAACTTGTTGATCAGAAAAGGTAGACGATGACGTACAATGTTACCCCGTTCTATTATATTTGCTCTCTGTTTTCGTGAAAAACTGGTTCCATTGACGTGGAGAGCCGGAAGAGGTCGTGTTGCGTACTTCACGTAACAATCTGGTAACAGTTTGGTGGATATGGATGTTAAATCACTAGTAAACACCGAGATTGTGCAAGGAACGCAAGGGATAAGAATCACGAATTGATACAGTATTGAATCTGGCTGGTCTCAGTTTTTACACTCGATTTCACAGCTGAATTTTAAATAAGTTCTTCCTGGAGGTCAGACTTTCCTCTCATATTTATTGAGTTAAAAATAATTCTCAGAGCTCTGAAAATTTTTTTTTGGTACCTGGAGTGTCGAAATTACAATTTAAAAGTTAACAATCAAATGATTTAAAACTGGACATACTTGAGGGAATATTGCTCCTCCAGACCTCACGCCATTCCATGCCGCTTGAAGGGCATGAAGTCAAAGGGCCCCCGCAAACTTCATTCGCCTGAGGCACTCGTATCCTCAAAAACAAGCACAGTTTGTATTCCATCGCATTGGAGTCAGTTTTCTGCCTCATCAACTGCAAGAGGTTACTCTCTTCTCTCTTGCATAAACAGAACAATTCGTTGATATCTTAGTAACGGCAGTATTAAAAGCATTCCTGTGTCAACTTTGGATTATTCAGTGTTTTAAAATAAAGTACAAACAAAACAAAGACCACGACATTATGAACCACTGTATTAAAAAAAACAGGCTGATTTGTTAAAAAAGCTAGTTTGTGAAACAGGCTTGTTACTGCAACCATTTAAGGATTTTTGCAACCAAAATGGTACCCTTAAAATTTATTCCAATGGCATGGAACGATTTTGACATATACTACGTCATTTTCGAAGAAAACATGATCAAATTGCTTTGACTGTAGCAAATGTGCAAGATTAAAACAAGTTAGCAGATGACAAAAAATTTTCCGCAATGCAATCGCACCCTTGGCCCAACCAGCTTATTAATGATCCACCATTTTCTTTACCAATTTATTTCTGGGGAAATCAATAAATGAATATTCACTTTCTCATTTTTTTTTTTGTACTCCTCTTGTCTTTTTCCTTGGAAGACACAGATTGTGAGGAGAAAGAGAGTAATTTTAACGTAACTTTCTGGAACTGTCCAGGAAGAGAGTGACATCGAAGAAACTCAAAGTGACGGAAAAATATCTTTTTGAAATTTCTTATACATTCATCCATTCATTCATTCATTTATTTATTTAATCATTAATTTTTTTTATTTCAAAGTATTTAAACATAATACAATGCTTTAGTTGGTATTGTTTATGCTACTACTATTGAAGCAAGACCTGTATAAAAAAAACAAAAATGTAAAATAAAATATAAAGTAAAAAAATTAACTATATGAATCATAAAGCTGTAAGTCTACAAACAGAATATTGTACAAAGTTCAAATTAACAATTTACAGATCAGAATAAAAAAACTATTTCAAAGTCAGGTATTTTCAAGAAAACATTTTCACTTTGACTCCAAAACTAGAAAAGGAAAGGGAATTTAAAAATTCTCACATCCTTGAAAAAGATGGAAGATTTGACAAGCTCTGGCTTAATTTTCGGAGCAATGAGCAAAATAACGAGGTTTCTTGTAATAGCAGTGTTGCTCACAGGATAAATTTTGCCCAGTGGGTTCAGTGAATTATTGTTGCTCTGAGGATGCCGCTGTTTGTTTTGCCTCTACTGTGTCAAAGAGTTGGTCCCTCTCAGATAGGTCTGGTTTTGCGGCACAAAGAAATGATTCATATGTGCTAACTATTCTGGCACCTGTTGGTTGTCTGAGTTCTTAGCAAACTTACTCAGTCCAGCAGAAAACACCACGCAGTGCAGTGCCTTT
The DNA here is from genome assembly GCA_003991215.1 of Morbakka virulenta. Classification (NCBI taxonomy): domain Eukaryota; kingdom Metazoa; phylum Cnidaria; class Cubozoa; order Carybdeida; family Carukiidae; genus Morbakka; species Morbakka virulenta. The sequence continues at coordinate 2,133,684 of RDPX01000107.1, read as the reverse complement.
TATTTTGTGAACGAGATGTAACAAACAAAGACAATTATGAAGAATACATGTGTCATATCAGGAGTGAGAGCACCGAGGTATATACCTGCTACCCATGATATGACAACTCCCACAATGTTTGTGTTAGATTTTTTGTAATAGCTATCAATTTTGTATATCAATGTTTTGTTTAAATTGTAATTGTATGTGCTAGACTGAAGTATTTTTCTGGTTGTGAATTGGTTTAGATTGCTCACCATAATTGTTTTTATCTTTGTAGTTTTTACGACTCAATAGATTCAATAGACGCAATAGACTCAAAGATTCATTCGACTCATTCTGCCCAATACAACTTGGAGTCTGTAAATTAAAATAAAACTAGTTACTCCACAACAACCTGAAATTACGCGGTAGCTCACAGATCCAGATTGTGTATCCCTTGTGGATTTAAAGACATGTATATACCTAACAACTCATCATCGAGCATTGCCCACATGTGTGTAATGTCCCTGAGCTGTAATGAGTGTATCTTGTGATGTGTTTTTAGCACACTCAAATCATAAACGGGCTCACTTTTTCAAGAAAGGTCAACCAATGTTGGAACCACTAGATATAATTTCTTGCGAGAAAAAAATTGAAATTTGATGAAATAATCAACAGTTGATTAACAAACACTTGAAAACAGATCACTTAAGTGCCGCAAGCAGTGGGCACAATTGCCTCTTGGTTTTTCTTGCTGTTGGGGAAATGGGGAGAATAAATCCTGCAGTAAATATTTCAATCCAACTATTTCACCAGAAGAACACGCGATAACAATCGAGAGAATCCAGATGAAGATGTCATACGATACGGATGTCACATGATTATGAAATAAATAGAATCGCTTCTCGCCCTTTTGGCTAAGATCCAATGTAGAGCTCTGGTCTCTCCTTGGTTGGGGCTTCGGCTGTAGGGCCCAACCATGCGGGACAGGGGTCTCGAGATGCTTAAGCACTGGCTGAAGACCAACCCAAGAGGATGGGCCTTCCCACGGAGAGTCCTGGAGGGGCAACCCGTATGTTTTGCATTTTATGGTGTCTTGTGTGCTTTCTGTCCCACTTTTTCTTGATCTGTTGCTTCCTTTCGAGTCTTTTTTTGATGGGAAGCTGTGAAAGACAAAAATGGGCCGACTCTTTACCAGGGGTACCGTCAATGAAAGGCCCATATGATTATGAAATAAATAGTGTTATGCGTTTACTGTTTCGGATTATTGACCGTAACTTCTCCTGTCCCTACAAAATTTTGCAATTACACTTCACAAATATAATTCGTAAAATACCCTTTTAAGAAAGCTGCTTCCGCTATTCGAATTGCATACCGCACCCCTGAGGTTTCTGAAGTTTGTCACTCTAGTTGTGTGTGTGTGTGTGTTGGGGGGCTGCGTGTGTATGCATGCTCCATTTTGATAAATTATATAAAATTGAATGACGTCAAGGATTTTTCTCCCGACAGTTTAAAAAAAAATTTCTCTATTTTATTGATTAAAACCTTTTTTAAAGAGGGTATTGAGTAAGCATTGGTGGTTCAGTGGTAGAATTCTCGCCTGCCACGCGGGAGACCGGGGTTCGATTCCCCGCCAATGCAGCTTTTTCTTCTCCCCTTTTCTTTTGTTCCAGGAGTGCACCTGGCCCGTGCATCCCAAGTCAAAGGATTTGATAAACGTACGCTTTTACTGACATTGTACTTTTAAATTCACCACTTTTCACTGACATTTTACTGACTTGCTTCAACTTTTAAACTCTTTTCAAGTGCAAGTGTCTTCCACAAGGTATATGCAATGAGCAAGAAACGTTTCTTTGGACATGCTTTTAATAACGAACATTTTTTACTAAAATCTCTGACTTTGGGTTCAAGGATTGACACAAATTTACCCTCTCCCTTTCTCAGTGAATTTGGGAACAAGTATGAGTACCACTTTTTATATAGGAATACTACCCAGCATGCAACATCACAAAGTTCTCAACATTTTCCTTCAATCATCGTTAATAACAGTTGATATAGACAAAGTACAAATTCTTGTTTTCATTAAAGGGATCCACAGAGACTTCGATGTGACTGAGGAATTGCTGTCAATGGAATCACTGAAAGACAGAACAGCTGGAAAGGTGTTTTTTTTCTTACCAGTGGAACCATTCTGACTCAAGGTGGATTAGGGGAGACTGGTCAGTATGACACCCCATCTTTAACTGGGTCGGTGAAAAGCATTAGTGACTAAACGAGTGTGGCATGTATCTAGAAAGGAAAATAATTCGACTGGACTGTATTAACCACCAGGAGACTTTATGTAAGTCAGTGCTTCATGCAAAATACTTTGTGAACCCAGTTGTGAAAGCTGCCAACTACACTTGTTAGAAAGGACTGAACTAGAAACAATTCTTGTAATTCCAAGGTGGAATTAAATCCAACAATAGTGTTTCCTGTTAACTCTAGGTAAAACTCTTATAAAAGTGTGGTATATACAAGAGGAGATTCTTATTTTCCTGGCAATGAAGTAGTCTAGTATTGACTTTAGAGAATTAATAGCCACAAATGATTTCAGCGTAATTTTGCATTTCCAATAGATCTCCTTGAGAAGCTGAGTAAGTAAAGTGTGACACCTATGATAAAAATACGTTTTCATGCGAAAGTACAATACTGTGAAGTCATTCATATTAAAACTGAACATGTCCTTACATCAGGTAGAGCAAGGTAAATTGATTTATTTTCAGTGCTAAAATCTGTAACTGTTGCTGTTGAAATGAACAAGACGAACAGTCAACAACATCTTATAATGAAAGACGAATTCAAAAGAATATATTCAGACTTCGAAACACTAAAAAATGAGTTTAGTTTGGTGGTTGCGCCATTTGCCTGTGACTGATTAAGGTCCCTAATGATTGTCAAAAAGAATTAATTGATATTTAATTTCATTTATCAAAGGAATTTTTCTGAATACTGGTTCTAAAGACTTAAGAAGGCACTCTGAAGGTAAGTTTAAGCATCTGAAATATTTTATGAAGGAAAAGGTGGTGCTCTTTGGATCCATGTCTAAATGTGAGGAAACTTTGAAGAAGATCACCAAATCAAATCAAAGGTCTGTTGACAGAAGACAACCTGAAGTCTTAAAAATTCTTGACTTTATTGACAAAGTGGAAGCCATTGATGAAGAATATTTATCATGTCTTGAGTCGTAAGCTTTTTTTCTGAGCTTCGTTTCGGGAGATATTTCTCCGATCGTTAGGTTGACGATGAAAAAGGTTATGACTCACGACATGATAAATACCTCATATCAACCTGAAGTCGGTTCTGATAATTTCCAACAACAACATGGAACCTGACTTCAAAAGCTATTTTGAACAAGAAATTTTTATTCCCTGTTTCCCATTGATTTTTGTTTGTGAAATGGTACCATTATTGAATGTAGATTGATGTATGGCACATACTTTTTCTTTCATGCGATTATTATGCATGGTTTGTTTTCCAAAACGTCAGAAAATAAGATTTCTGTCTTCTTTAATGCAGATAACTCAAAATTAAACTGTTTACGTGCGTTCAAAATTAAATGTTCTGCTTTGAAATGATCTTTTTCCTAATTTCTAAAAATATTTGCGTGTAGCCCTTTGCCTGAAAAGTTTGGCCACCACTTAGCTAGATTATTGAGGAGCGAAATTTTGTCTGAGCAACCGTTCTTTTCTTCAGAGGTTCATTCTGGGGGTTAATTGACACTTATGGTAAGGTGTGCTGTTTTAGTTCACCAAATATATTTTGGATAACGGCTTAAAACATGTTTCAAAAGGCCAGTGCAGAAGTGGTACAGAAACCGAAGTAAATGTGAGGTTGGCAAATCCCAGAGGTAATTTCCATGTTGGGTGAATAAAGACGAATCAATTGCTTAGCTGATTCATTAACTGCAGTGGGGTTCAAATTAAGGGTAGGTGATATAACATTTTTACTGAATATTTATGGTTGGGTTAGATTATATTTAAGTAAGTGTGATTTAAGAGAGACACTGGAAAATGAAACTCGTGTGTGCTTGACATAAAAAGAGACATTTCGGCGTCAGTTGTATGGTCACATAATTCCTTGTTGTTGACCAACTATTGTTTTCCTCTTGTTGTAAGGTTCCGTTCAGGTATCCCTTGTTGATTAAAAATGATTGTATTTCCTCTCCGGAGTAAATAGCATTGACAGCTTTCAAACTACATTTCGTAACAGACCGTGATCCAAACGGGATGAACTCGAGAGTAGATGACTTTTGCACTCTTCAAAAGATATTTTCTCGCGGCTGAACTTGTTTAAACATTTTAATACGTCAATCATTATAATTATTTATCAACACCCTTGTGTTATGTTGTGCTTCAAAAGTTTAAAATTTAAAAGCTGCAAGGTTTGCAATAAATGACTTGTTTTTGTTGACAAGAAATTACACTTCTTTAGCAACTCAGAATTTATTAAACAGGAATTGGGGTACAAACACACAATATGTCTGTTGTAGCCTGATGATTGTGTGATAGACATGAAACTGCTAAAGAAGTGTCTTGTGAAAATTTGTTTGATTGATACTGACAAATGCCACACTAATGTATCGAGCACTCTCATTATCAACTAGGTGGACAAACAAGTTATTTATATACATATAATAATAATAATAATAATAATAATAATAATAATAATAATAATAATAATAGTGATGATGATAATAATGATGATAATAATAATGATAATAATAATGATAATAATAATAATGATGATGATGATGATGATAATAATAATAATAATAATAATAAATCCGCGTGGTCTTGAAGTGCCAATTGGCGTCTGGCGCGAAATAACCAGCCCCTTGGCAGTAAGGTTAAAATACAATCTGAAAACAATGAAAACAAGAAGTAAAAAATCATACCACATCGTCCGTCGCGTGGGTCAACAAGGGACGCGTCCCCCAAGGGAGTTGAACCAGCTTGGGGTCGAAAAATGTGTGACTGAATCAGCAACCTCTATTAATGAAGACTCAGTTGGTCACCATTCACAGGGAAACCAACCGGATAACCCATCTAGAGATAAACCACCAGCGAGCAAAACAGAAGAAAAACGCATAAGATGGTGTAGAGAGGATTATAAAGACGTGATGTATGCTTTTTATATGTCTTTAGAGAGACCAGAAAGTAGTCACACTGAAACTACCTTTAAGATATGAAAAAACCGAAACCCTGGTATTAGAATGAATTTTGGCGGGAAAAGATTAGCAAATGTCAGTCGACATATTATGAACAAGAAGAGATTGGCAGATTTTGAACTGCGGGAAATTAAAGATATGGTAAGACCTGAATGTGCAGAGAGGGATGTTAGAGAGGTTGATTGTAGGGATGGAATGGTTGACCGCTTGGGAGTCGTTGAAGGAGAAGGTCAAACTGGAGTGCTAGATAACATTCCAGTTGATCAAGGGTCTGATGAGGACGGTGAAAATAGCGAGGGAAACCATCATGTAAGATATGACACTGTCACCCAAAATGGAGACATGTCCCCCATTAAGTTAAACCAGACAACTGACTGTAGTGAGAAAAGCGCTCAAGTTGAGAGAGGGGATATTGATGAAGATGAATTGGATGATTTTAAAAACGAATTTCTTGATAATGTAGTAAAAATTGAAAGTATTAAAATGAATGAACCTGAAAGTCTACAAAAATTGAAAATTAAGAAATTTTTTTTTTAAATTAAGAAAAATTTTTAACTTTGGGAAACCTAATCATACAGGAAATCTGTGAAGAAGTAGACCTGGATTTAAATGACCTAAACACTATTTTGTATGCAAGTGCAAAAACTATCGAAGGCAAGCTTGGAATCAAACCTAAAAAACCTAAAAAGAAAAATCATCATAAGAAGCATAAATGGAAACTTTGTCTTGAAAAAGAAATTGAATCGCTGCCGGGCGAGATATCAATAATTGGCTGAAACAGAAAGAAATAACAAACCGAAAACAAGGAAAGCCCGAAAAAGTGTTCGGAAATTTAAGTTAGCGAACGCCAATGATATACCGAGCATAAAAGAAGAATAAAAACAAAGAATGCAAGTAAAAGGGCAGCGATTGAGGAGATCTGACAAACGGCATAACTTTTACAGGCAAAATAAGATTTTTCAAACGGATGTGAAAAAGTTTTATAGAGAGATCGGAAAGAGTCAAATCACAGTTAAGGAAATACCATCTGAGGATAATATTAAAAAATTTGGAAAGGGATATGGGAGGAAGAGAAGAAATTCGATGAAAAATCGAACTAGATAAGAAGTACCAAGGAGGAGAACAAGAATATGGATGTGCAAGGATGGGAAAATATCACTGTCACAGAATTGAGGCCTGCTTTGAATAGATCCCAGTAATGGAAGTCACCTGGAGTTGATAGAGTTCCAAACTTATGGTTGAATGCCTTATCTTCATCACATGAAAAACTTGGCAGACTTATTGAATGAAATCATGTTAACACCTGAAAAAACCCTCAATGGTTGTGCGAAGGAACAACATATTTACTCGCCAAGAGCAACGAAACAAATGATGCAAAAAATTACAGACAAATTACATGTCTGTCCACAACGTATAAACTCTTACCGTCAGTTATGACAGACAGAACCTATGTACACGTTGACCGAAACAACTTTTTCCCTCTCGAACAGAAAGGATGCAGGCGTGGATCGTACGGGTGCAAGGACCAATTGTTAGTCAACAAAATGCTTCTTGAAAATTATAACAAGAAAAGAAAAAACATGAGTTGTGCCTGGATTGACTACAAAAAACCGTTTGAGAGTGTTCCACACCAGTGGATCCTTAAGTCCTTAGAAATATTTAAAGTTTCACCAAGAGTTACACATTTTTTAAAGCACAACGTGACAAACTGGAAAACAAGGCTCTTTCTTTCTCATGAGGGTGGAACTTTGATGACTGATGACATCAACATCAAAAGAGGGATATTCCAGGGTGACTCGCTTACTCCCCTCCATTTTTGTATTTCACTCATACCTCTTTCACTTAAGCTAAATTCATTCGGGTACGGATATAAGATCGGGTCTAAGCGAATTTCTCATATGTTTTATATGGATGATTTAAAGCTATATGCAAAGGACGATAAGGAACTTGAAGTACTGTTGAGGATAGTGAAGGGCTTCAGTGACGATATAGGAATGGAGTTTGGGTTGAGTAAGTGCGCCAAAGCTACTTTTAAGAAAGGGAAATTGGTGACATCCAACAATGTCACATTAGATGAAGAAACCTTGATTAAAGATCTTGAGCAGGAGAGTGTTTATAAGTACCTAGGCGTTGACGAGTCAAATGAAATTCAACACGCTTCAATGAAACAGAAGTTTAAAATGGAATTGCTAAGAAGGGCTACATTGATATTCACGACAGAGCTAAACTCAAAGAATTGAGTCACAGCTTATAACACCTTGGCTGTTCGAGTAATCACGTATAGCTTTAACATTATTGACTGGAATCCAACGAATATTAAAAGATTAGATACTAAGATTAGGAAATTACTTACAACAGACAATATGCATCATCCAAAAGGCGAGGTTGAACGTCTTTACCTTCCTTGAAAATCCGATGGAAGAGGTTTGACTCAACCTGAACTTTCTTTTAAAACTTCAACAATCGGTCTCTTTCGGTATTTAGATTTGTCAGAGGATTGGATGCTCCAGTTAGTGTATGGTCATGAGGATCAGAAAGGCTCTCACTCGATTGTTAAAGATGCTAAACTGTTTGCTCGAGAACCGGAACTTGATTTGGAAGCTGAGTTTGAAGGAGAAATGAAATGTTGTTTGCACGGAAGTTGTTGGTAATTAGTGCCACGTTTTATATCACTTTTATGTTCATCTTTGTATTGTGTTGTATCCGCTGGTCTGTAGATTATACATCAGGTTTTAAGGCGTTTGATGAACTTCTTGTCATTGTGCACGTGGCAGGGAGAGTTGAAGGACAACGAAACTTGTTATAATTTTTAGCTGACGAATTTAGATCGGTTGTTATATTTTATTATAGTTGACGAGTTTAGATCGAGTGTTACTTTTTATTACATGAAAAACATTGAAAATGCTCGAAAGCTAAAAAAGATGGCAAGGGTAAAAGGAAAAAAGGTCATCGACAGTACCTGAAGGTCAAAGCCTTTGCATGGTCAGTACCCACTTCGAAGTCAAAAAGCTGATGTTTCTTTATCAGACACCCATCAGTGGTTGAGAACTGCTGGCCTGAAGGCGGAGACTGAAGGGTTTATAGACGCAGCTCAGGATCAAGTACTATTCACTTGGAATTACCCGGCAAATGTAACTGGTGCAGACCAAAAGTGTAGGTTGTGTAACAAAACCGCAGAAACAATTGACCATCTCATGTCAGGCTGCTCGCCCTTTGCACCGAATTAGTATACCAAAAGACACAATCGTGTCGGTCAATACATTCACTGGAAAGTCTGTAACCACTATGGCATTGAAACAACAGACAAGTGGTATGAGCACAAACCACAAGCCAAGTGTAACAATATTATGGGACTTCCCCATAAGAACTGATAGGACTATTCAAGCTAACAGGCTAGATATCGTTATTAAAGACAAACTAAATAAAACGTGTCAATTGATTGACATGAGTGTACCATCAGACAACAACATATCGTCGAAAGAATTTAAAGAACTAAGCAAATACAAAGACTTGGAAATTGAAATATTACGAATGTGGAAAATGAAGATGAAAACAATTCCTGTCGTCGTGGGGGCACTTGGTATGATCAAAAAAGGAACCGAAAAATATGTAAACGACATCCAAGAAAAGCTGTCTTTAATCGAAATTAAAAAACTAGTGCTAAACAGCACTGCCCATATCTTAAGAAGAACTATTTATATATCTCTATTTAAAACAGCATACATCACGAACGGCCTAGTGCCCCAGGTTATTGGTAATAACTCGGTGCTATGAAGTTCTAAAACAATGCACCAATAAAAGAAAAAGAGATAAAACATAATAATAATAATAATAATAATAATAATAATAATAATAATAACAATAATAACAGCAAGAATTTTAAGAAAAGTACTGGAGTACTGAATTAGGGAAAGAATGTGAGAGACCTTTGGTTACTTGTTGTAACCGGCTCTCTTACAAATACTCGGTATAACATCTGCCTGTGATGAAAACAGATTTAAACGATAATAATAATAAGATAGAAACGTCTCAGCGAAAGTATTCGAAAATCTCTCGAAGTAAAAAGACTTGGAAATAAAAGTCGAAAGGATGTGGTACCTCAAAACCAAAACTTTGCCTGTCATTATAGCAGTACTTGGCCTTATAAAGAAAGATACTGATAAATTTCTGGAACAAATACCTGGAAACCCTAAACTAGAAGAAGTCCAAATAATTGTTTTGAACAGCACAGCGTTTGTTCTTGGAAGAGCCCTGTCGATCTCAATAATTGCCCTTTTCACACTTTAGTCGTTTTATGTCATATGAAAAAATGTAATTCTGTTTTCTTATTGTTCGTAATATATCCATCTGTATTCTCCTCTCCTTGATGTTCGTAATATTTCCATCAACGTAAAATAAAACTTTCTTATATAGCCTAAACTTTTATATACTTTTGTTTCGTTATTGCTAGTCTTAAGGGTTGTATTATTTGTAAATGTCTCATTAACTATTCGTCAATTGTCTTTGTTCAATGTGGAAATTTTTGTTGAAATGTATTACCTCAAACTTCAATCACCCTAGGTCGCTGGTAGAGACTCGGTGTTTGATTTTAATTAGAAAATCCAAAGAAAACTAAATAATAATAATAACGAACTAGTTTTACCTGGTAATTATGAATGGGCTTAATCAAACATTCCCACTCAAACCGCAGACTTGCCATTCAGTTGCCTGACCTTAACCAGTTGTGCATTTCTCGAAAGGGCTGACACATCACGCATTTCTATTTAACGGGCAGGAGTAGTGGGAGAGCATCATTTCTAGGTGTCGTGAGCGTGGATCTCTTTTTCTGAAGGGCTGAGTACCGAGTTCGCACTTTGCTACTTAGTCCTGAGGTCGTGGGTGAAGCCTCGCTACGGAGACCGTTTTAAGCAAAATGGGTCACCTAAACTGGGAAACCTAAACAGGCCCCACCTGCAAAGTCATGTGTTGTATTTTTATTACCATCAATTGATCACACAGACTTGGGTGTGATGCATGCACCCAGATTACCCTTATGGGGCTGGGAGTCGGATGGGTTTCCTGGGGTTTCTACCCCTGAGTCTCCCGTGGGTTCGTATTGCTCCACCACTTGATAATAATAATGATAATAATAATAATNTAGTCCTGAGGTCGTGGGTGAAGCCTCGCTACGGAGACCGTTTTAAGCAAAATGGGTCACCTAAACTGGGAAACCTAAACAGGCCCCACCTGCAAAGTCATGTGTTGTATTTTTATTACCATCAATTGATCACACAGACTTGGGTGTGATGCATGCACCCAGATTACCCTTATGGGGCTGGGAGTCGGATGGGTTTCCTGGGGTTTCTACCCCTGAGTCTCCCGTGGGTTCGTATTGCTCCACCACTTGATAATAATAATGATAATAATAATAATAATGATAATAATAATAATAATAATAATAATAATACCATAATACCACTTAGATGATCTACCAACTCTATCAAACGTGTTAGAGAATTTTTAATAGGATTTAAACTTTATACGATTGAAACTTCAGTAACTTAAAAACTTTAGTAACTTAAAATTTTATCATGTTTACAGGGCTAATATTGTTAACTGGGATACTTGTAATTTTCATTGTTCCCATTAGGAAGTGGATAAATAGTTGAATAATTTTTTCAAACTAAATTTATGAATAAATAAATAAATAAATAAATAAATAAATAATGAAAGTGTACACATGAAGAGTATTTTTAATTAAAAACGTAACATCGAATGTTTGGCTGTATCACAAAATACACAAGATGTCTGTTCTACATGAATATCATTTTTTACATCACAAAAATCTGTTTTTTCTAAAGTGTCTTTGATAAAATTAACCTAGTATAACGTTTTGGAATATTCAGTAATTTCATCGTAAAATAAAATTATAACATTCCATTAAACATCCAAACATAAAACAACTTCATGCTTTTAATTGAAATTGAAATTTGATCCTTGATATATCATTTTCTAATTGTCAAAATGACGAGATGTGGAATAAACCTTGAAAATCCTTTGATTTCTCTATCTTCATGGGTGCTTTTACCCTAATGAGGAAAGGGTAGGAGCTGCAAGCAAAATTTAGGCTGCATCATTTATGAATGGCGCTCAAGCAATACAAATTACCTTACGTTAGCAATATTGTAACTTTTAATTACATTTAGTTTTCTTATTACTTTTAACTCACTATCCTTACAGAAAAATAATGTACTTAGTGAAAATGAAATACTAGGAAGAAGAGAAAATTTGGAATTCCAGGAAGTGAAAAATATATGTGTACCAGTTGGGTTTGAACCAGTATTTTTGGTCATCATGGCCAAATGCCAAGTAAATAACTAGGACAGAGTACTCAAGTGAAAAATATATTTGCATACTTGCAAAATATTTGCAAGTATGGTCAAGTATCGACCTCAGTGAATAGAGCATGTGGCCATCACAGCTATAGGCACTCGCTCGAATCTAGATTGGTGTACACACATTTTTCATCTTCTGCAATGTTCTCTATCTAAATTCATGGCCCCTCAGGGTCATGCAAGGCCCCCCAAAGTTTATCTGGCCATGGACCCGTCTGCACATAACTAAAATAGGTCCTATTTACGTTTAATACGCTATTATTTTATTGTTTGGTAAAAAAAGACGATGTTTGGAATGAAAGATTCTGAAAATCTAATTTAACTTTGCATTTGAATGCATAACCTGGAACTAAGGAATCCAACTAAAACGATCCTGAGCAAGAAAAATGGAGAAACATGACCCAAAAAAATTTAACAGTCCTTTGGTAACGATTCAAATAAAAACTCTGCAGATTCACTACTATATGCTTGACGATTCTTTAACTATTAATCCGGACAAATCTGCTATTTCACTGCAATTAACCTCAGAAAAAAAGAGCCGATAGCTGGAAAAAAGCTCCTTGCCATGACCCTCCTGTTAAAATTCTGTTTTCAGAAATGATGAAATTAATAGTTTGCAGGAAAGGAAGTATCCTGCTGATTTTCCTCCCTCACTCTAATTCACGATTTCTTGTCAAACGTCTCACCAGAACTTAACTTTACCATATTTCTGTTAAATGTAAAAGATAGGCCGTACAGTTCTTTTATCCACTCCTTTGAGCAGGTTTGTTGTTATTGTTAAAGGAAGCAGTGAATAATTTTTTAAAAAAGTCAATCATGACCCCGACGTGAGTCGAACACGCAGCCTTCTGATCTGGAGTCAGACGCGCTACCATTGCGCCACGGAGTCATATACTGTCGTTTCCAATTTCTTTAAACACACTAAATTAACAAGGATCACTTGTCGACGCAAGATACTCGTGGAAGCTTTTCAAAAGGTTGTTCATACCATCACCAACTATTTATTTCAACCAGATAACATAAATAAGACAGAGGAAAAAACTAAGATATTTGACAACAATCGGCTGCAAAAGACGAAATTAAAGCTGTGTCCTGTCAGGAATGCGCGAACATTCCGTTGACTAGAAAACGGAAATGGTTTTTGTCTAAGCCTCGTTCTGAAAGCCGAGGGTCAAAGGCGGGCGATTTAAATCTGAATGTAATTTTAAAACGGGCTATTCAAAACAAGAGGATACCCTTATGGATTTTTCGGACTGTTAGTAATTTCTATTGGTAACAAACATAAATTATACCTTAAAAGCATTGCTGCTAATCAAAAACATTGCGTCACTTAGAAATTGACCCTTGATAGAGCCTAGAGCAGTAACAATCCTAATCATTACATCAACACCGGCATCGTCCCTTTTGGTCCATCAAATTTGTAATTATTAGTTTGAAGCAATTGCTTGCAAGATAAAGAATGATGGTGATAATGATGGTGATGCTGCTACTGTTGCTGAAAATGAAGAAATTGACTACCACATATTACATAGTCCCAACTTAGACCATGCTCCATAAATTAATTTTCGTGTAAAACGTTTCCTCCTAACTTTTTCTTCCTTGCTTGGTACACAAAATGAGATCTACCCATTTTGTTCTAAATTTCCCTAAACTTCCGCGCTATCGACCTGGCCAATCTCAGCCTGTCGCCACCAATCTCAAAATAAAGTTGCTTTAAGATCAGTGGTTCCCACTATGGGGCTCTTGGAAAAAATAGCTTGATATCCAGTGGGATAAAACCTCATGCCCCAGGTCCAGTTGACCCAGCAAGTATTTTCTGGTGAGGGTCTTATGCTCTTGGTCACGATCTAAGGCCAACGGCAAGGTTGCCAAAAATGACAATGAGGGCAGGGAAGTTATGGTCTATGAAGTCAATGGGTAAAATTTGACAGAAGAACTTCATAGAAGAGAAATGATGATTTCTTTATTTCACCCGGCAGAAGGACCTGACTAGCTACCAGGGAAAAGAAGACGAGGGCGACCAAGACATAGATGGATGGACAATATAAAGGCAGACATGGCAGTAAAAGGGCTCACGAGGGAAGACGCACAGAACCGCATACGGTGGAGAAGCCACATTCGCTATGACGACCCCTAGCAAGGGACATGTCAGCAGAAAAAGAAGAAGAAGAAGAAGAAGGACCTGACTACCCACTGCTGTATCCCGATCAGATTCGTAATTATAAGAGCACAGGCACAAGCAAGATAAATGATTCGGAGTGGTGAGCCTCCAGTTCAAAAGCGATTCAAAAAAAGTGCTGGAGAAGAGAGACCAACCATCGACAACTCACCACTAGCCCCAAATGAGGGTGATAATGCCAAACCCTTTAGCAGGGCTGGAAACTTCGATGGCGTAAAGAAACAGAATGCATCTTTGAAAACCATCATATTTAGTAGCATGGAATGAATAGAACAAACAACAGGAAAATTAGAAATCATTGTAAAGGGAAAAGAGAGACGTAAGATAGACATATCAGGTTTTGCTGAATCGTGGTGGCTATGAGAAGGAAGATTCACGACAAAAAAACAACACAAAAAAGCACAAAAACATCATGGTTTTCTCTAGAAAACAGGAAGGTAAAAGGAGTAGCGGTGTAGGTTTCATTGTAAAAACAGCCTTAAAGGGAGAGCAATGGGTTGCAATCCGGTGAGTGACAGAGTGATAACGAATCATGTCAGTGCGAAACTGGTAAATTTAACTATCATTCAGTGACATTGACCCACTATGAACGATAGGGCGAAGAGCAGAGGAAGAAATAATATATGGGAATATGGAGCCCACGCCACTTCAATTACATCTAGAATGAATATTAAATCACTTTAGAAATGGAAATTCTCCAGGTATAGACAACTGTCCAATCGAGATGTAGAAAGCAAGTGGAGAAAAAAGATAATGTTCTAATGGAAAATATACAAGATGGTGTGGAGAATGAAGCAGTGGATACGAGATTGGTACAGGGGAGTCTTTGGTCCTTTTCTCAAAATTAAGGATAAGAGAGAGGATAAGGGAACAATATATCAAATTGTTAATATAAGAAATATGGAAAAATGTGAGAACCACAATGTTCCAATATATCTTTAATATATTTATGCTTTATCGAATATGTAAAGGCATTTGACTGCGTGAGCCATCCTCAACTATAAAATATCATGACACAATGGCTTTCCGCGTACACACAATCGATCTTATATAGAAGCGAAGCTCCATGAAAATCAAGAGTCAACTGTAAAAACAAAGTGTGGTGACACACATTGGTTTAGATTGAAAGGTGGTGGTGGACAGGGCTGTATTAGATCACCTAACACGTACAATATTTATACCAAGGATATTATGGGAGACCTTTCACAAAACTATGAGGGAGGAATGAAAATTGGGGCTGTAAGGTACATTAACTTACCTTTCACCGATGGCAAAACATTAATGTGCAGCTTTAAATCAGAGCTTCTAGAGCTCTTGAAGCAAATAACAAACATGAGGAAGAAAATAGGTCCTATTTTAAGCAGCAAGAAAACAAAGATTATGATTATAGACAGTAATCGAGCGGATATAGAGGAGTTTATGTTAGGTGAATTAAAATCGAAGAGATTGAGAAGTTTGTTTAGTTTGGTTCCATTATTGACACATCCTGTAACAGAAAATATTAAACATCTGGAAAACCAGAGGGGTATCGACCAGGATGAGATTACGGCAGCTACATGCTACTACCTGTGGTGCAGGGACATAATGGCATGGGTTCTGAAGAGTTACAGAAACAGACGGGGAAAAGACTAACTCCTTTGGGATGTGGCGATATAGAAGGTTATTAAGAGTTTCGTAGGCATATAAAAGGACAAACGAGTCATTGTTAAATGAGATTGGGATCACTCTTGTATTGCGGGAAAATATGATTTTGAGGAAAGGCCATTGATATCATGGGTTAGTGCGATTGCAAACTTGTTGGCAGGACGTCTGGCTAATGTAGTTTACAAGGCTTCCGATCAAGAAAGGCGGCATGCTCTTTTAATGGCCACAGCAGCGCATTTGGTGTCAACTGACTTAGAAAAAGAAGAATAAGAAGAATAAGAGGAAGATGATGATGAAGACGAAGAAGAAAAAGGAGAAAAAGCAGAAGAAGAAGAAGGGAAAAAAGAAAGAAAAATAAGAAAAAAGGGGAAGAACAGCAAGTAGGTCCCCACCATCTTTTCCTAAAAGCAACAACACTTTTTATTCCAGAATCTGTAGTACCTACTGTAGCCGCAGGTAAGAAGTAGAATTTAAATTCAATTGTTTCAAAATACAAATAATCTCGATTTACATTGTTGCTGTCGCAACGTACCGGAGCTGTCGCAACGTACCGGAACCATAGCACATACGTATATTTGTGTCGTTTTGTCTGCTTTAATGTCCGTAGTTTCTGGTCTAGTAGTTCAGTCGTTGCTTCCTGTTTTCCTGTTTTTCCCCGTTGGCTATTTCTCCAGGGCTTTGCACTGTGTTTTTGTGTCGTTTGGAATAAGTGGTCCTGGGAATTGGATAAATTACCCTTCCTGCACCCTCCACTATAAATTTTAGTGCACTGTGTAGTGTAGGTTCTGAATGCCAAAATAGTTGTGTAAAACTTATGAGATGCATACCAAAATGATGATACAGCTAAAAACTACTTCAAATAAAGAAAAGTAAATGGAAGAAGTTAATCAGAACAAAACATCATGTAAAATATAGTTAATAACCCAAAGACGCAAGAAGGTAATTTGATTTTGCTACCTTTTATGTTACTGTCGATGTACTTTTTATTTATCACACGCAAAACTTTGCAACACACGGTGTTTAATGTAATAATGTAACCGCTATTGTACTCACAATGATTGCAAATCGATAATTGTAGTAATCACTGGTTTCTAGATTCAATTGAAGGAAAGTAAAAGAACTGGATTCTCAACATATTCTCAAGCTCGTTTTCTGACTACCTACTCAACACACATTTACATATTATTAATTATTTTGTTTTCTAGTTTTGACAAACTCCATCCTTGACCGCTTGCGAATTGGATATAAGTATATTTGGTCCTTCGTGGATGGAACGCCTGTTTAGCAGTGGGCCCATTTTTTGTTTTTCACATATTCCACCTGTGCAAGATCCGAAAGGAAAAAGGGGGGCAGAAAGCACGTGAGACATACAGATAGCCCTCCCGGATTCTCCTTGCGAAAGTCCTCTTGGGTTGATTTAGACCCAGTGCTCAAGCATCTGAAGACCAGCTGTCCTGAATGGTTGCGCCCTGCAATTGAAGACCTTTCCAGTTGGACATGATATATTAGGTTGATCTTTATTTATGCAATTTAAAGTCTGCTTCTTGAGATTGATTTGAGAGTAATAATTTGTTGGCTCAGCGGGGGTAGGTAAGATTAAGTCTGCACTTTTCATTGTGAATTGTGAACAAACAGAGAATGGCGCAGGACTTAAAAGCGGAATGTACATTAAGTTTTCAATCAGAAAACAATGGAAGCAGCTCACCGAAGAATGAAATTTGTACCTCGTTGTGTCAATGCTTGAATGCAAATAACTGTAATGAAGTGACTGACTCTGGAGAAGAAATGACAACACTGAAACATCAACAGGAACGAGATCGAAAAATTGAAACGTCAGAGTCAAGTGGAGCTCCAGGGAAGGGAGAGAGCCCTTTATTTCAAGAATTTTCATCTTTTGAAGAAATAATGTTTCCAGGAGACAAAGAGACATTGCAATCCGAAGAAAAAATATTGCCCGGTCACAGGAGAAAGCCGTATTTTAGTACAAGGAGGCGAAGCTGTAGAAAGACAACAATGTCAACCAATGAATTAACAGAGGGAAATGTTAAAAACTGCATTATTGTTCTTGAAAATGTTCTTGATAGGATTGTCGATCGGCACATTGTTTCGAAAAACGGAGGAAAATTTTATTTTGTAGAGAACATTGACTTATTCCTTGGAGAAACTGAAGCTGAACAAGGGAAACAGCGTAACAACAAAAAGGTATTTGTAATAGGCCTTATTTATTTAAAAGCCAGAAATTTTGCTGGACTCAATAAACTTGAGAATATTTCCATTTTTAGCTTCAACATATCCCTAAAACATTCTTGTAGTAGAGTCTGTGCTCTGTGTTTGCAACTTAAAGAGGAAACAGTCATGAATTTTTGAAGTTCCTACTTTTTGAAAAGTCAAAATTTATTTTTCCTACCCTCTCGTCTGGCAGTGCTTCACATCTATTTTCTTGAAACAAGCTTTGAGTATGGCAATGGTATCACGTGCTTTTATTTTTAACATTCAAACAAATAAAATAAACATTGTAATCTATATTTCATGCCTGTAAAGTCGGTAATAATGTTGCAAGTGAATATTCAATTCTGTTGAATCAAATATAACTTTCAAACCAACAAACTTTCTTTTTAGGCATTTTAACAAACAATTTTATTTTTATTTCCTCCTGCCTGCATTATTTTGTTGGTTCATTGTTAGTTCAATCTGTTGATTAAACCATTTAAACAACAACAAAAGCGCGGGAAACTATTGTTTTAATCAACCAGGGTTTCAATTAGAGTATTATTAAATTAATGTTTATACAGGATACAATACATATATACAATATATATATATATATATATATATATATAAACACGTCAGTACTTCACATATGCTGTAGAAACTGCTATCAATGTGGTCTTGTTTTGACAGTAAACAAAAAGGAAAAACATAATGAGAACAGGTGATGGTATTGAGAACTGTTGGCAAGTAGGCCATAAGCGATGGATACTGTCTGCCAATTTTACAAAAAATAGGTTTTGTTTTTTTTTATTCAGGTTAAAACATTTAAACAGCACACATGAAACACACCACAAAACTCAAACAAGTCGACCTCTTCAAATATCTTTGTAATGTAACCGAAGAAACAGGAGCATGTGAAAAAGCAACAAGGGAAAATGGCTGTGTTATACAATGTAAAATTACTAGTCAAGGTGAAAGTCAAGATATACAGCATTGTGATCTAGCCAGTATTACTTTGTGGAACAGGGAGATAGCCACTGAAAAAGACCACAGAGCAATTCTTCTGTAGAAGGGAAATGAAGATACTAAGATGGGCAGAAGGCATACCACAGAAAGACCAGAAAAGGTTTAAAGGAATTAGACAACAAGCATCAATTAAGAATATTGAAGAGAAAATTAGAATTGTCCAGTTTCAGTGGTGAAGCTATACTGGAAAAGGAGAATCTGAGCATTACCTGAGGAAAGCAGTATGCATATCAGAAAAAAACACAATGCCAACAGAGAGATTGAGAGATGTAGTGGACGATGACATGAAGAAGGGGGGGACAAAAAAAGATATTGTAGGAGACAGGAAAATGGCAACTACTACTGACCTGATCAATCTTGTGGAGGATAAGAATTTGTTGCTGTAGTTTTTGCTACTGTTTTAATGCAAGCCTTGTATAAAAACCAAACAAAGAAAATGTAACAAAATTTTAAAAGTTTAAAATATCAGCAATAAAAATTATAAAAGCTTTAATATTATAGACAAAAGAAAGTACAAAATTTGAATAACCAGTTGAACTAACAAGAAAAATGCTCAGAAAAAGACAAGATGAAGTCAGGTAAAGTCAGCCTTTTCGCTCTGAAAACCAGACAGGGAATCAGATTGCTGATCTCATTGGCCAGGGTGTTAAAACCTCTCACATCCATCAAAATCTTGTTCAAATTCTAGTCCAAATCTAGTCGTTGGGTCCCCCATTTATATATAATTTGACATGTAAAATCTATAAAATCTAGTTTTAGAACAATAGATTATATGTCATAATATACTACCTTACATAGACATTTGTCATGTTCTCAGGCACATTCCAAACAACACACATTCCTATCACAATTGATCTGAATGTGGCCAAGCACAATCCAAATGACTTTATTTAACATCACTATATGGCACAATATTTTGTCCATCAGTTTGTGTCTATATACATGTCAATACATCTCTCCTGTCCAGTGTTTTCATCCTGAACAGATGCTATGTTCTCAGATTGACTGGTTTGATCTTTTTAAACCCCCTGGGCAGGGTGCCAGGTCAGATAGCAAGACTGTTGATTCATGTCCATTTTTATGACAAATGTAAGCATATGTTGGATTAAAATGGGTTAATTCAACTTCTTCCATGTCATCATCATCATCAATTCATTTTAGATCATGACTCTAATTGGCCCTAGCCATGGGCCATTCTTCAGATATTTTAAGTTCTCTTATGCCCTCCTTTATGCAGTCATTCCTGGTTTTCCATGGGGGTTTCTTCCTTCCAGTTCTAGATTTTTGATGCTATTATTTATGTGCTCTTGTGGTCTCTGTCTAACATGACCATACCATCTTAGCCTTCTTTTCTTTGAGATCTTCTATACATCAGCAATTCTGCATCCCTCCACTGCTTCCTCATTTGACAGCCGCTCCTCCCATTTAATTCCACTCATGTATCTGAATATGTGACAATCACAGGTTCTGATTTGGTCTTCTAGTTTCTTAGCAAAGGCCCATGTTTCTGATCCATACAGAAGGATGGGTCTGATACAGGCTGAGAAGATCTAAGCTTCACTTCTTAGGGAAATCTTCTTATTTGTTAAGAGGCTGGCTAGTTCTTTCCATTTAGTCCAGGCTGCCACAATCCTTGTTTTCACAGCACTACTGTATCCTGGTTTGCAGCTCATATTGCCCCACCAAGTAACAGAATTCTATGACTACATCTAGTTTACCTTCATTCACCTTCTAGTTCACATTTGTGGTTCTATTCTTAGGGTTTAACAACTTTTTCATCTGAAAGTTGAGCTGTCTTTTGGTAGTCTTTTCAGTCCTGTACACTTCATATGACACCATTGTCTGCAGTTTGAGCAGAGAACAGAATTTTGTCTAACTCCTTCTCCACAAACCCCACATGGCCATCTGACATTTTTATTCTTTTTGTGGCTATCTCTTGCCCTAGTATCATGGCTTTTGTTTTTCCTGTATTTTCTTTAAGTCCTCAGTATTCTGCTGTTTTTTTCCCGTTTTTGGAACCCCTTTACTGCCACTTCCTCTTGATCTGCAGCAATGACTAGGTTGAGGAGTTTCCAGAGATCTTCTTTCTTCTTATCATCCCCATTCTTAGATGTACTCTCTTGCACCTCTTCTTGCAGTTTTTCCCTGCTTCTTCCATTACTAGGAGAGGGCTAAGAGCAGATGCTTGGTGAACCCCTACTTTTATTTCAAACTCGGGGGCCATAATGAAAATAAGGTCTTCATGATCTGTATTATGCTACCCCTGCCACCGTTTCTCTAGATTACCGTCCCGCTTGTTTGTTTCGTTCTTTTTTGTTTCTGTTTAGTCTTCTTTTTTAACTATTTTGGATAACATCATGTATTGGGTTTTTACCATTTACCTTTGAACATTTGTATTTTTTTGTTAGTGGCGAATAAATACATACATACATACA
>RDPX01000107.1:2079478-2101730 GCA_003991215.1 Morbakka virulenta | reverse complement strand
GAGAGAGAGAGAGAGAGAGAGAGAGAGAGAGAGAGAGAAAGAGAGAGAGAGAGAGAGAGAGAGAGAGAGAGAGAGAAAGAGAGAGAGAGAGAGAGATATGTGTTGTTGTAAAAATGAAAAGTTGTTAACCAGTTTCATTCAACACAAAACCATGGAAAAATGTTTAGTAGTAAATAGTTTATGTACACATAAAAAATAAAACAAAAGAAAATATAATATCAACAAATTTTCTTAACAGCTTGCAGTTGGTTTGTGATTATGAAACAAAATTTACACCAATGTAGTGAACAGTGTATATTCAAATTTGATTTTAAAAACAAATATATCGATTGCCATAGAAAAAAGGTATTACCATGGCAACCTGATTTTTAGAAACCACCTGCCGACTCAAACAATGCAAAATATAAGTTTCAATGACCATGACATTTTGAAATTTAATATTAAAAATAGACTTTGCTACTATGCAAGTGATTGTTAAATAGTATTTAATACAACATTGAAAATATATTTAGTTGCTATATGTTTCTTCATTTTTTTATGTCCATCCTCAGCACTCTCTTCCTGATGTAGTCCTCATCTCTTCTCTCCATATGTCTGAACCACCTCAACCTGGGATCTCTTATGTTCTGAGAGAGTTCTCAAATCCCCAGTCTATCTCTTGGCCACATCATTACACAACATATCTTTTTGGGTAACACCCAGAGACCATCAAAGCATTAGCTCAACTTGAAAAGGTCATTTCATCACAATTTACTATAATTGTACTAGCCTTTCTGTTGCAAATGTTATAAATGTAGGATAGATTTATCAGGGTAAGATATTTGGATGTCAGAAGGACTCGTCGAGATTTGTTGGATTGTTTCTCAAAATATTGTATCCTACTTCATGTTTTATACATGGTTGTTTATCCTGATAGTGTTATTAAGATTAGTTAATATTATACTGTATCCTATAGCGTTTCATTTGTACTGATATCTAAATAAGTAATAGCTAGCTAGCCATTCCACTGCGTTGGACAACATCGACAGTTTACGAAGTTAAATTTACATGGTAAAAATGGAGAAAGTCCTGAAACCTGTCCGTCTTGATCTGGACCCAAGCGCACCAGATGTATCTAAACAGTGGAAACATTGGAGAAGGACTTTTGAGAATTTCTTCGCTGAGTACTCCGAGAATGTTTCAACAGGTGGACGTCAACCAAACAAGTTACGTACTCTGACCAACTATATGTCTCACTCAGTCTATAAGCACATTGATGAGCTTGATGATTATGATCAATGCATTGAAAAGTTGGGAGCACTCTATTGTAAAACACCGAATTAGATTTTTGCTCGACACCGCCTGGCTACACGATGCCAGGAACCAGGAGAATCCATTGACCAGTTCTTTGTAGCTTTAAAGAGACTAGCAAAAGATTGCAACTTTAAAGCAGTTGCTGCTGAAGTATATCGTAAAGAGTTAGTAAGAGACAGTTTTATTAGTGGTTTATCATCGTCATATATCAGACAAAGACTCCTTGAGCATAACACGCGCATAACAAGTGTATAAACATGCACTAGCTCTTGAGAATGCACAGAAAAACTCAAATGCGTACAACCTGACACCAAAGGTAGCAGCTGTTCATACACCAACAGTGTCGGATGATACTGCAGACAAACCAAACAGCAATCATTCATTCAATGCAAATGACCCAGCCCTTGCTGCAACCAACGGCCAAAACAACAACTCGAGGAAGAAGTGTGGATACTGTGGTGTTCCATCTCATAATCGTCAGTCCTGCCCAGCTTAGGAAGCTGAGTGTCATAATTATGGTATCATAGGTCACTGTTCAAAAGTATTTCCCCCAAAAGGACGTAGTACCAAACCCAAGAAGTACATTGCAGCACTTTACAAACCAAGCCTCCTGGCCATTTCTGAGAATTTAAAGAGTTCTGCAACCACTTGTAACATCAATGGACAGACCTTTTCAGTACTAATTGATTCATGTAGCTCTGATAGTTATATAAGTGGAGAAGCAGCAGGAATAGTCAAGATTGCAATTCACACCATGTAACCAAGAAGTTGACCTAGCATCAACCAACAAATCAGTTAACATTACTGGAATGTGTACAGTTGATATCGAGCTACACAAGAACCAATAAAAATCTGTCAAACTGGGTGTTATGGAAACACTTTGCTCAGAAATTATACTAGGAAAGGACTTCCAACAAAAACACAAATCTGTCATAATTGAATATGGAGGAAGATTGCCAGCTCTCAAAGTGGGAAGACACCGATACCGAAGGAAACTGAAATCTTGCAACAACACTACAGATACAAGAGCGTTCTGCAATCTGACTGCTGCATCTGTACCTCCTGCGAAACTGTTCGCCCAGGCTGCCATCCAATCGCTGTAAAATCACGCAGATACAGTAAAGAAGATAGATAGTGAGATTAAACAGATGCTCAAGGACGGTGTTATACAACCATTTACATCTCCATGGAGAGCTCAAATTGTTGTTGCTCAAGATAAAAATCCAAATAATAGAAAGCGTCGCTGTGTAGATTTCTCGCAAACCTTAAACGTCTACACAGAACTGGATGCATATCCCCTACCAAGGATCGACGACACGGTTAATCAAATGGCAGAATATTCATTATCCTCTGCATTCGGCCTCAAAAGTGGATATCATCAAGTTGAAATCAGTCCTGAAGACAGGATTTACACTGCAGTTGAAGCAAATGGACGATTGTATAAGTTCAAACGATTCCCTATGGGGGTTACCAACGGCGTCCCGAAATTCCAACGTGCGGTGGATAAAGTCGTTGAAGCAGAAGATCTTAAAGGAACTTTTCCCTATATAGACAATGTCACTGTATGTGGTACAAGCCCGGCGGATCGTGATGAGAATGCAGCCAGATTCAGAGATCCAGCAAAGAAATACAATCTGGCTCTTGGTGAAAATAAAACAATCTTATCAGTACCAGAAATCAATATCCTGGGGCATCCAGTGAGTCACTCTCATCAAACCAGACCCAGATCGTTTGCAAGTCGTAACGGATTTACCACCTCCACAAAGTCCCAAAAGTCTACAACGAACAATCGGACTTTTCGCTTATTATAGTAAATGGATTCACAAATTCTCAGCCAAAATCAAGCCACTGTCTCATTGTAAGGTGTGTCGCGAGTTCTCCAGAGAGAGATTTAGAATACAGAACAAAACACACTGTTGTTAACGCAATCGAATGTCATCAAAACTAAACTAACTCATATAACATAACTAATATATATATATATATATATATATATATATATATATATTAAACATGTAATTGTGTTTATTTCGCACTTGGCGCGACAATTTCCTAATTTCACACGCGAAAATATGACAACAGGACGAGATTAACACGACGAGACAATAGGACAACATGGCGGGACAACATGACAAGACACCGAGTGCGCACATTAGTCTGTTAACTAAATATAAATCCTAACAAATCGGTAAATTAAAATATCAATTATTACAGGTGTTTGAAAATCTCAAAAGAGAACTGGGAGAAGTAGCTCTTCGTAACATTCATGAAGACAAGCCATTTGTGTTGGAGTGTGATGCATCAGAGGTAGCTATCTCTGCCACATTGAATCAAGAAGGAAGACCTGTCGCATTTATGTCAAGAAAATTTGAATTACATAAGGTTCACTATCCATCAGTTGAAAAAGAAGCAACTGCAATCATTGAGTCAGTGTGAAAATGGGAACATATAACGTTGTAAACCTTCTACACTTATAACCGATCAGTGTACAATAGCATTTATGATGGATAACCGAAAGTGGACAAAAATCAAGAACAACAAAATCCTTAAGTGTCGTCTTGAACTAGCATCATTATCTTCCTCAGTACAGTACCGACCAGGTCCCGAAAAATGTTGCAGCAGATACCCTTTCTCGTGCCACATGTACCGCCCTGTCCAACAATTATAGTTTAGAGGATATCCATGCAGGACTCTGTCATGCAGGTGTTACAAGACTTCTACACTATGTTCGTTCAGAGAATTTGCCGTTTTCAAGTGAGAAAGTCAGAAATATTTGTCGATCTTGGCAAATGTGTGCAGAAATAAAACCTCAATTTCACAGAAAAGATAACGGAGTGCTGATCAAAGCTACACAGCCAATGGACAAATTAATCATTGACTTTAAAGGCCCCCTCAAAAGTTCGACCCGAAACAAGTATGTTCTTATTGCAGTTGATGACTGTTCTCGCTTCCCATTTACTTTTTCGTGTCCAAACATGGAGACCTCGGCCGTCATAAAATGTCTAGATTCGTTGTTTTCGTTATGTGGTTCTGCTGACTATGTAGACTCCGACCGGGGCCCGTTATTTATGTCCGAGGAACTGCGCACGTACCTCCTACGTCGTGGCGTTGTAAGTAGTCACTCAGCACCATACAATCCCAGAGGCAATGGTCAAGTTGAGCGTTATGTACAGACCGTCTGGAGACCAGTGCTTCTATCCTTGAAAACAGATAAGCTGCCCACATCGGAATGGGTATCAGTACTTCAGAAGCTTTACATTCAAGACGATCCCTGATCAATACAACAACCAATGAAACACCACACGAACGATTCTTTAAATTCTCAAGAAGATCTATGTGTGGAACATCAACACCATCATGGCTCCAACCGGGACATTCAGTGTATGAACGAAAATTTGTTCGACATAGCAAAACAGACCCCCTAGTAGAAAAGGCTGGACTCATCCATACTAATCCGTCATATGCTTTCATCAAGTATCAGGATGGCAAAGAATCTAGTGTATCACTCCGTGATTTAGCACCGTACCCAGCAGTCCAGGATGAACCATCAATCAATAAAGCATATCCCACGAACCAATTTATCCAACCCAATGATGAAATGCCTCCGAACCTGCTGCCAAATAACTCACCAGCCGTAATATCGTCAGACCAATCAGCACCAACAGAAGGAACCACACTAGAACTATCACCTCAACTAACGTCTGCAGAATCGAAAACCGCATCCCCTATCCATCTTCGCCGCTCATCCAGAGTATCAAAGCAGCCTGCGTGGATGGAAGATTATCAATGTTGATGGTTGGACGATTTGTTGAATTTGGACGATTTTTAAATGGTTGGATGAATTGTTGAAGGCTGGACGATTGTTGATGGCTGGATGAATTGTTGAAGGCTAGACGATTGTTGATGGTTGGACGAATTGTTGAAGGCTGGACGATAGTTGATGATTTGACGATTTGTTGAAGGGTAGACGACTGTGAAACTTGAGTGGGGAAGAATGTCATGATATTTTGTTATGAGACTTTAACATTTCTTTTGTTTATGATTCGTTTGGGCTAGTACAATTATAGCTTCGTAAAGCCTTACGTATGTTCAACTTGAAAAGGTCATTTCATCACAGATACCATTTTGTGTGGGTAGGTCATCCTTGGCAAGTGCAGCAAAAGCTTGGCCTGGATCACAATGAATGACTGTAGAAAGGCTAGTGAGAGGATGCGTACCAACACATATCTGGATGAGAGCATTGCAAATTGAGACATGGTATTCACCATCTATCAAGACGGCACAAATAAATGAGGTGATAAGTGAGGTGTCTGCCTTACAACAAGAATGAGTTGGCAATTGTGACATAAACATTAGTTGCAATGGTGACACCAATGGCTGTAGGAGGATCAATTGTATTCTGGAGGTTTTGCTTGTGACATTTTTTGCAGAGAATAGCAAGTGTGGCAGTTTCTGTGTAAGGTTATGAGTACAGCATCCAGATCCAGGGCATGAAAGAAATGGGTGAATACCTGTTTTAATTGGCATTGTGTGGTATGGTTAAGGCAGATGTGTAATGAGGTTAGCACCCATTGTAATACATGTTAGGCAACTACAATGGGGTTTTGTGGTGTTGTGAATGGTTCAGATGGGATAACCACAAGCATTTCATCTTTGTCAATGGTACAGAGGTAGTGTTTGACATCTTTGATATTGATTGGTTTTCTTTATGGTTGTATCCCTTGTGGCAAGTGTGCATGAACCCTCTGCAAATCAGCATATTCTGTCAGGGTAGTTAGCGGAGTGGGTGGTGAATGGTAGGCATACTTTCCCAGAAGTGATGTCATCAACTTTGATTTGCATAACAGTAGCTTGCTGAAGGTCATTGACGAAGACAATATTGCATAGTGGAGTATTTCAGGAGCCAAAGTTTGATTGGAGGTTTGATGAGCCATCGAAATGTTGGATAGTAACTGCAAAGTGGCTGGTAACAGAGAGAAAGGTGATAACTCTGCTGCTGTTGGAGAAACATCCACACATAAGGTTTTTGTGTGATTTGACACAGGGTAGCTTCTATGTGGATAGATGTTGGCGTCTCGGACTGTGCAATGTATGAGATGAAATGACAGACTGAGGGTGCAGTGCAGAAAACTTTTACTTCAACAAGTTAACCAGGAGCTTTGACATTCTTTCAGCTTTGTACTAAAATGGCTGGCAAAGTAAATGTTGATTGTTTCGGGGATGAAGAGGGTTTAGGCAATACAATGGTTCTTAACTGAACCACCTGTGGCAGTGAGCAGTCAAGAGGTACCTGAAGGGAAGGCACTTGCTCTTCCATTGGCTGCAAGGACTGCAGTGAACTGAACCAAGGGGAAGGGTCTTGCTGTTGGCTTAATTGCCTGATGGCTTGCAAAGTATTAGGTAAGTAAGTATGCAAATCCTACTTAACATAAACGGTGATGATGGGACACATATCTAATGTTGATGGTGACCATGATGGTGGTGATGATGAAGATGAAGATAATGATGATGTTAATGATGATGATGATGATGATGATAATGATGGAAATTATATCTATGGTTCTAATGTTGATATTGATAATGATTGTGATGCTGATAGTAATGTTAGTGGTGATATTGATGTTGATTGTAATGGTGTTGATGATGGTAATGATATTGATGATAATATGATGGTAGCATACATTANCATAAACGGTGATGATGGGACACATATCTAATGTTGATGGTGACCATGATGGTGGTGATGATGAAGATGAAGATAATGATGATGTTAATGATGATGATGATGATGATGATAATGATGGAAATTATATCTATGGTTCTAATGTTGATATTGATAATGATTGTGATGCTGATAGTAATGTTAGTGGTGATATTGATGTTGATTGTAATGGTGTTGATGATGGTAATGATATTGATGATAATGATGATGGTAGCAAACATTAAGATTATAATTGGCAATGACAATGTCTAGCACAAATCAGTTGTTATTTTAAGGTGGTAGAACGTTCTGAGTGAGTTATATTGCACGACATTAATAACATTTATCCTACCATTAGAGGGAACAAATTACAGTACAACTTAACGGAAGTAAGAACTTTTGTGTATGGAATGACCCCCATTTTACTTAAGGAGTCAGTTGACTTCTGCACCTTCTAAGTAAACTGTTAATATCTAGTGAATTAGCTACATACATTTCTTTCCAACAACCATGTCTTAAGCTTTCACAGTTCATGTTTTTGAGATCATGAAATAGTGCAGAAGCGGTTGAGTGGTTAAATCCACAGATTACTATGCAAGAGGTTTGCAGTTTAAACCCATGCTACATCCCTGGAATTACAACACCCAATTTGTTTCTCCATTGTAGGTGACATGCTACTACTACTACTACTACTACTACTACTACTACTACTACTACTACTACTACTACTACTACTACTACTACTACACTACATGACATACTACTACTACATGTTTTCAGAGTTATAATTGGGAGAAGAAAGAAATCGTTAAATCAAAAAGTACAAAGGAAAAATTTGAATAAGAAAAGCAACATATGGCGTCAAGGCCTTGGGGTAAAAACCTGAAAAAAGTGCTATTGGTACAAGAAATATAATTCTTGGTATTTAAGACCCTGATTCCACCCAAAAACCACACTTTGTCAATTCAGAGAACAGTCAAAACAATGCTCTCTTTCCATCTTTGCCTTCCTTTTTTTTGAAGCTGTTGCATTTTATGAGAACTACCATATATGATTCTAGTATCTCCAGAGTAACAAAACATTGAGAATTTTTTCTGTGAATATTAAATATGACAGAGAGATAATTAGAGTACCACACACAAACGAGATGTGTTGTGAGCCTGGTTTGGTAAATTGTAAAGAGGGGGGATTGTGTGACTTTCAGTGTTATATGTTTTTGCAACATTGACCTTTTGACCTAAATAGTCTCCAGAAGGCTTTTACACAATGCTTTGGTAGATTAGGTCAGTGTACTGCTGCTGTCTTAGAAATTAGAAAACCAAAAACTTTAAATAAAGGTACCTAATGATAAGCATCTACCAGAATTTCGTCTGCTAGATGCAAAATACTATGAACAAGAAACCAGAATCTTGTTTTCCTGCAAACACAGCACCAGTCATTATATTCAGTAACAATTCAGTGATATTGAGTGAAGGTTTGTTAACCTTATTTTTAGAGGAGCATTATCAGGTGTGCCCAATGTTAAGATCAGCGTTCAACAATGCTGATCTGCTATGAGTCTAGTACGGCTAAATTTTACTAAACCAAAATCCAAATGTTTGAAGTCGATTTTATCTACGGACAACCTTGCATCTGACCACTATACAATTTTTTTCATGTGGTTTCATAGAATTAAATAATAACATGTGACTGTTGCCATCGAAGATGAGAAACTGTGTTAACATTTCAAAAGGTATCTTACCTAATATTAGCCTCCCCCTTGATTATTCAAGTATACCTTAAGGAAAATTGTAAATCAAGTTTTGTTTTCTTAACGTCAATAGTCACTGGTTGGCTTCAGGTAAAAACAGCTATCGAAACTGAGATATAAGTATTCAGCAATTTTCTCCTTACTGTCGGTCTGTACTAGGATTAGAATCGCAAAATTTAGAAAAGAGTTTCAACCTCTAACTTATCAGGGCAGCAAAAATTCCCCCATATTTAATTAAAGTTTTCTCAAACACTGTACCAGTCATCCTAAGTTAAACAGTAGACCACTTGGAAGAAATTTTAGAAAATAAAGGTGCCTTATAAATTCTTGTA
Organism: Morbakka virulenta; assembly: GCA_003991215.1. Classification (NCBI taxonomy): domain Eukaryota; kingdom Metazoa; phylum Cnidaria; class Cubozoa; order Carybdeida; family Carukiidae; genus Morbakka; species Morbakka virulenta. The sequence continues at coordinate 2,092,654 of RDPX01000107.1, read as the reverse complement.
GATAAATGAAAATGGTAAACAACACTTAACTGAAGGTTTCCGAATGTTTAATGTGATATTTGAAAAAACTTCTTGAAAAATGTCTTGATTTTTAATAGCTTTAATTCATTGTGTTACCGAATTTGGCAAGACTTTTAAGACTCGTCATAAATAAACTTATTCGCTTTGCCATTCAGGGTGGGTATTCCCATCATTTTGTATCAGATTTGTTTGTGCTAAAATATTGTAAAACATATTTTATGGAAAACACTGTACTAACACAGAATCAATCCATTGACTCACAGGTACCAAACAAGGAGAGGAGATGACTTACCTTCAATAGCTATGCTGTTAGTATTATCTTATCGTGCCTGATCACAGTTAGCTAACAAGCAAGTACAGAGGTTGCGTCATCATTACTTCATAAGATATTTTGCTGTGCAACTCACAAATGCTGGTTTTATATTTTCTTTATTAATCATACGTGGTCATGATATCAGGATATTACAAAAAGTATATCTGCCAGACTTTGTTTTGCAGATCACAGTTTATAGGTATGACCACAACAGTCTCATTTTGACATTTTAACTCTTTTTAATTCGAACGTTTGCTAATAAATTGACAATTTCGTAACAAACCCTTATAAAATCCTCTATAATTCGAAGTTTACATAATTTGAACACTTGTTGAGGAGAAAATCCTTTTAAATACGCAGTCTTTTGCCTTATTTAACAAAAGAAAACTGGTGATATAACTGCTATATTTTGTTTAATTTCTAAAAATTTTGCTGTTGATTTATGGCTATTGTTTATGTCATTTCAGACAATATTGCGTACATTTTCATTTTCTCTACAGCATTTCAGTTAATCCACACTGGGAAGTAATTGGAATTATGACAATTTCTCAATAATGTTTAGTCTCATTTGCGATGGGGGACTTGGACAAATTCAGAAATCGTCTATCCATACGTCTAGTACCATATTTCATGAAAAAGGTAGCAATATGAGAGATACGGTTGAGAAGGTAAATTTTAAAGAAATTTTTAACCGAAGAAAACAAAAGACTATAACCAATTTTTTCCAAAAACTTAAAGGGCGGACAGCATTGCCTACTTTTGTACTTCTTCTTTCATTCTCGTAGCTGTTCCAGCCATCGACGGGCTCTTGATGAATTCTTTCCATTTTGATCGATTGTATGTTGCCTGTATTAATGCATTAGGATTTTCTGTTAATTGCTGCAGGTATTTCCTTCTTTGTCTTCCTCTTGCACTTTTCCCATCAATTTTACCGGTTAAAGACAGGTGTTCGAGTTTTCCTTTTCGCATTATATGCCCCAGGAATCTAGCCTGTCTACATCTGATGTTCTTCAAGACATTTCTTTCCTAGTTAACCTGCCTGAGGACTGCTTCGTTTGGTGTTTTTGTGTTCCATGATATTCGCTGCATTCTTCTGAACGCAAACGCATTGACCTTTTTTGCCATTGTTTCACTTATCGTCCATACTTCACAGTTGTAGGTGAATACTGAGTAGATGTAACTAGATGTAACATTTCAGTACTCTAAAGCGGGTTTCAAAGCTAATATTCCTGTTGGTCAAAATGGCTCTTAGTTTGTCAAATGTCGCTTTAGCTTTCGTTGTTCGTATTTTCATTTTTTGATCGTCCTTAGCATTCCACGGTATCCTTGTTTTAGGTATTTGAACGTGTTCACCTGTTTAAGTTGTTCTCCATTCTACAAAATATTACAGTTTGGAATTTTGTTTTCTATTTTCTTAGTAATGACTATGTATTCTGTCTTTTTGATATACAATTCCATGGCTTTTTTGAGGCTGCTGATGTTTGTGGCATCCACAACATTTTGTAACCTTTCTTCCTAGTCTGCATTTAAGACGTTATCAGTGTTATCAGCAAAACGAAGGTTGTTGATTTTTGTTCCTCCAACAATGACTCCTGGTTCTCCCATCAGATCTGTCAGTATCATTTCATTATATAACAAGAAGAGGTCTGGTGATAGTACACATACATGTCGCACGCCTTTCTTGTTTACACATTCTTCAGTGACATTGTCACCGACTCGAATTACCGCACCTTGGTCGTAATGCAGGTTTTGAATGATTCGTAATTCTTTATCATCTACATTGATCTCATTCAGCATGTGGAGAATTTCTTTGTGTCAAACGCTTTCTTGTAATCGATGAAAGCCAGGTATAGATCTTTTTGTACTTCTATAGATCTTTCTGCAATGTTTTTCAAAACAAACACTGCATTCCTCGTCCCTTTATCTGGCATGACTCCGTATTGCTCTTCTGATATTTGGTCAAGTATTATCCTCTTGATTCTTTGCATGATTACTTTCAGTAAAAGCTTGATGCAGTGACTCATTAGACTTATTGTCCTGTGGTTTTCACATTCACGTGTCTGGTTTCTTTGGCGTTGCGATGAATTTAGATCTCATCATATCTCCAGGGATTATTCCAGTGTCGTAGATCTTATTGAAAATTTGTTGTAGGTAGTCTAGGCCCACTTCTTCTAGTGCCATCAGAATTTCGACGGGGATGTTGTCGGGACCAATTGCTTTGTTTGCTTTCATACATTTTATGGCATTTTCTATTTCGCTTTTCAATATTCCCGGTCATGACATTGGTTCCGAGAACTTAAAAGGTTTTTCTGGTCGCTCGGGGTCGTCATACAGCTCTTCTATGTAGTCATGTCATCGTTTTAAGATTTCCTGTTCTTGTATCAAAATATCTTCGTTTTTATCTTTTAAGCACCCCGTTTTGTTTCCTGTTTTGAATTTTCCTGTGATGAGTTTTATTTGTTCATGCACTGCGTTTTATTAAAAAAAACAACAAAAAATTAATAAAAACTTCTTCGTTGTTTCAAACTTTGTTTCAAACTTAAGTACATGGATAAAAGCTATAAAATAAAGATTTTTTGGTAAGTTAGGCAAACTCATTAATCCAACTTTTGCTAATTCGAACATTTTCACGATTCCCAAGCGAGTTGCAGTTTGAAAGAGTTGAGTGGACCCTTTTATTCTTAAGCAAGCCCTGCAATGATTTTTTTTCTTTAAAAGTGGTTTGATTAATATTATTTTACTTTATTGTTATTTAGGCCTAGACACAAAGAAGGAGAAAGCAATAAAGTAAGTCAAAATACCATTTTAAAGCAAATCCACATTTTAACTCACACTGTATTTTATGCTGGTGGGTGTTCTCCTTCACATAAGGTTTTAATGAAGCATTTTTGATATATTGTAATTGGTATCCCCGACTGATGTAATTAATTTCGACTTGGTCACTACACTGTATTAGTGAGTATAATAGAGACATATAAGACTGCCAAATATTTATTAGCTTGTAAGACACAACTACATGGGTCGAAATAAACAAATTTTGGGTCACTGGTGATTTTTTGATAATTTTCAGGACCTAAGAGATGAGTTTTTCAACAGCAAAAAGCTTTAGGTACCTTAAAGGAAGAAATTTTCGCGGGAATTTAATTTCGCGAATCGAAAAAAATGGATTTTTCGCGAGAATTTAATTTCGCGCATTGCCTTTAAATCATTTTTTTCTCAAGAATTTATTTTCGCGATCTCGAAAAAAAAACAAAATTTTTAGTCAAGGATAGGAACATTTTTGGATTTGTTGAAATAAAGAAAATCGTTTTTTGACGATGATTTCATTTTCTTTACGCTAAAATCAATCTAAAATATCTTCAAATACATTTCTATTAAAATCCTCTTCCGTGTAATGTTATTGTTACTATGCCGGGAACGATTGATAATCAACTCATCTTAGAAAAGTACAAGAAGCTCGTAATAGAGAAATATACAGAACCGAAAGAGGAGGTGATAATAGGAAGTTTTCTGGAAAATGTCATCGCGCAACCTGGTCCATCTACAGCTCAAAAACAACAAAAATCAAATGTCAACAACCTTGTTAATAACAAAAAAAAGGCTGAGAAGAAAAAACCTGTTGCATCCTATGATATACGAAGCTTATTATCAGAGTCACGACCAAATGTAATCAAAAAGAAAGTAGTTGAAATAGATTTAACCGACTTTTGAAATATGAGTTATTCTCTCTCTGACCCCGCATTCTGATCTTTTCAGCAAATCTGGACTGGCTCAACTTTAGTTAAGGAATTTTTGTTGTTGGGTATGATAAAAACAATATGGATTTTCTTGACNGCCAATGGAACTATCGCGAATCACTAAATTTCTAATTGATCGAGGGGCAAAAGTGGAGGCACAGTTATCATCAACAAATTATAGAAGGTCGCCATTGATTCAAGGAGGGCTAGAAATTCCGTGTAATGTTATTGTTACTATGCCGGGAACGATTGATAATCAACTCATCTTAGAAAAGTACAAGAAGCTCGTAATAGAGAAATATACAGAACCGAAAGAGGAGGTGATAATAGGAAGTTTTCTGGAAAATGTCATCGCGCAACCTGGTCCATCTACAGCTCAAAAACAACAAAAATCAAATGTCAACAACCTTGTTAATAACAAAAAAAAGGCTGAGAAGAAAAAACCTGTTGCATCCTATGATATACGAAGCTTATTATCAGAGTCACGACCAAATGTAATAAAAAAGAAAGTAGTTGAAATAGATTTAACCGACTTTTGAAATATGAGTTATTCTCTCTCTGACCCCGCATTCTGATCTTTTCAGCAAATCTGGACTGGCTCAACTTTAGTTAAGGAATTTTTGTTGTTGGGTATGATAAAAACAATATGGATTTTCTTGACAGGAGTTTCAAATTTCCAAATTAGAAAACATTTTTTTCGCGAGAATTTAATTTCGCGAATTTAGAAAATTCAAATTTTTCGCGAGAATTTAATTTCGCGAATTTCAGGCAAATTCGCGAAACTCGCGAAATTTTCTTCCCGCGAATATTTCTTCCTTTAAGGTAACCAAACCTTTCACTTTTGCGCCTTTACATGCCACAAAATTGCTGCTTCTGACCAGTTGTACCGTTAAATTTATCATGACAACCTCATTTAGAGTTCTTTCCACCGGTGTTTTTTTTTTAATTTCAAGTTTTTTCCATATCTTTTTTTATCGTGTCTTTTTTCCCTTATAAAGAGAAACAATGCAAAAGTTTTTCAGGAAAAAAAATTAGTCTAACCTTCCTTTGTATGTGCAACAGTAGTGAAAGTAAAAGTAGTGAAGGTAAAAGAAAGAAACTCCAAATTTACAAGGTATTCATTACAATGGGTCAAGTTTCTCGTCACCCGTAAATGAATAGATTTTCCAGACCGTTTTTTGTTGAAGAAGACAAAGACTAAAGTAAATATTTCACATTCCTATTTCAGTGTGTGCCTAGAATCCTATGTCTTTTACCCAATTTGGAGCATCGGCGGCGAAATATTAGAATTGGCTTTTAGATGGGGTAAATTTTAGATGCTGGATTGTTGTTTAATTGGGATATTGATTAACCCAAAAATCTTGTATACATAATTAAATGTTTTGATTCCCTAACAGCAACAACTACTCGTTAATCTATTTGAAACATTTTCTTACTATTTGAGGGTTTACCATAAACTTCTACGCCATGTCTCTATTACCTGCATCTGCTAATTGTTACCCAATTTTTCTAAGGGGCTCTTTAATTTAATTAAATCCAAGTTTCTTAGGGGAGATATCATCCCTCCTTTTCTCTACCTCTAAATTCAGTACATTCTCAGGTCAAACAAACTCCTCACCATGCGCCACATATCGAGTCCATATAAGTCTTCTAGCTTCTTTACGTTTCCTAAAATCACACAGACTAGTCATACTATACATTGATCGCTTGAGGCAAAATCTGACCACGTCAAATTGGATAACCACCTTAGCATTTTGAATTCATTTTTCTGGAGGATTTTTAATTGTTGCACGTCAAGAGGGCAATTTACAGAGCCATCCGACATCGTTGATCTTATTACTCCTTTACACACCTCTCATCGAGTTCTATGAGGGCCAGGGATGATCCTTTACTAGATCTTATTACTAGATTTTTTTATTTGTGAAATTTTCTTTCATTCTTTTCCCTTTGATAATATAATTTATGCAAATGTGTGTCAAAGTATAACAATATAAGTCCTCTGTTCTCATGTTTCACTGAAAAAGTGAGTAAGTTAAGACTAATATAGTATGAACCTGTGTAGAGGATAGGAGTGACAACCATGTGAAGGAAAGAACATTGGGGATTACATGCCGAAGAACAAAGAAAATAAAAAGACCGAAACTCAGGTGATTGACAAAATTCAAGCATATGTGGCAAAGTGAAAATTGCAGAGTGAGGACCCTGAAAATCGCGTTCCTAGAAGTGAAAGATTTGCGGAAGAGCTGATGTAATAATAAGAAAATCTTTGTAAATAATTCATGGTATTATGATAAACGGTACTTGTGATGGACTGAAATTGTACAGAAGTTTTCATACAGTGAGGATTCTGTTAATCAAGGAAAGAAATAAGATCGTATGGCTTAATACCTGTTGAATATGGATTTACTGCTTTTGCGACTGTTCATCAGAATCCAAATCTTAGAGCTAGTTCATTTTCGTCTTTTACCAAAGACAGTATTGAAATAATTCATAATATCTGTGTTTTATAGCAAGCATGCATGCATAATGTTGGTAGAATTTTTAGGAACCATATTGGTTTATTGCCCACGTTTGACGCATTTGGCAACCAAAAGCATTACCGAGTTACAAAAGTGTATTAATGGTAATAACGATATTTGTAATGAGCTCCTTGATGAAGTTTTACTTAAGATGGTGAAATTATTTGTGAAGGAGATAAAGAAAGGTGAAAAACAAGCCTAAATTTTCACCCAGTATCATCAATAACAGCCATAAGGAAAGAAAACTAGAGAAGCCAGTTAATCATGCAAATATTTTAGATGTCTTTAAAGGAATTTGAGCCCCAAGTGAAAGTGTTTTTTAATTCACCACCCTGTGAAAAGGTAGTAATCTTCACAGATAGAAGAAGTAATCTGTAGATATAACTGAGAATGTTTTTGATAGCCCTAAATATTTATACTTGAGAAGCTTTACATTGCTTTACAAAATGAAATGCAATCTGCTTTTTGTACTTATGCAAGTTGCTACTCTCGAGTCCAGAATAGACGTCAGCCCCTGCTGATTAATTGTTAGAGAAATTTCTCTCCAAGACATTTTTATTCCAATCACTCAGCTTACTTGATTTGGAAAAAAACGCCAGTCATGATATATGTTCTAGAATGTTGGAAGGCATGCAAACGCAAATGTTATTGATATAATACAGCCATTCTTTTTTGGAAAACAAAGCTGGAAATTGAGAACTATAGTGTCTTAAAGCTCCAACATATTTTAGGACTTGTTTTTTAAGTTTTTTTAAACATTTTGAAATATTTCACAACCAATATTTTTAAAATGATCATTGAGCAGCTGGAAATATATTTAAGTTACCGTCAGCCGCTTCATCGCTCAGTAAAGCTACCTTCTGGGGTATCTGTTCGTCTGTTAGCATTAATTGTGCTGTAACACGTTTGTGGATTAGCTTTCTTTATATGTATCCTGTTTTTTTTGTTTTAGTTTAGTTTTGGATATAAATGGTCTGTTTATTAAAGATAAACAAAACTTGTACGATAAAGAAGAAAAGTTGAAACTTGGTCCTACCGTCAGAGACGAATATGATGGGTAAATTTGAGAAAATGAACTGTTAATAAAATATGCCAAGACAGGGAAAATGTATATTCTGATTAAGCCATCAGATGGGTTTATTGCGAAAGCTGTTGGTCACTCTTACTCATATTTGTCGGATGTTAGTAATGATATCCCCTATTTTGTAAAGCGAACAGCTTGCATCGCCCTCATATAACGATTTGTAATACTTACGAGAGCCCTCTTTTTCTTCCTCCGAAGAAAGCAAGAGCTGTTGGTACGGGGCGGAAAGCGAGAATTATCATCAACTGTGAACAAAGATTATTTTTTAGCTGTCACTTTACCTTTTCCCAATATAATGTACGTAAGTTTCAACCTCGCAAACCCAAGATTTGGAAGCACTGCTCTAGATCCCTTAGATAAAGACTCTTGCCTTCAAAGGCAGGTACACATTTATTTGAAATAATTTTTCAAGAGGACGGATTATGGTCCACATACAAGTTTTGAGTGCTTGAAACAAAGAATTGAAACCAGAGCTTATTTTTAAAAGCTAAAGGACAAGATCAAAAATTGTAGTTAATGATGTTAATTTATCAGTGGTACCCAAGTAAATAGTTCTGCATGGAAGACATGATAAAAGAACCAAACGAGTATCAAACCGTTTAAACCTGTTCACACCGAAAATTACTAATACATTTTCTTGTCCATTAAGGTAATCAATGCAAGCCAGTTTAGAAAATAGTCGATATTCTTACCAATATTTACTTCTCTGTAATCCTTTTTGATGTAATATCAACTTCCTTTCTCAGGGGCATGTTTGATTTCTGGTACGACCTTGTGATATTGTCATGAACTAGCTTTTTGTATTGTACAAATATAAACATCTTGTCTGAGGATCGCATCCGCCTGAAGTCATCCTTCACCTTAGAGCGAAATAGCGTGTCCTATCTGCTAATGAATATTTTGATTCATTTCTTAGATGTCATTTATAGAAATTTATGTGTTAAATAATTATGTTGTGCATCTCATTCTAGAAATGAGAAGACCTTCTTATCAAAATTACTTTTTTATTTTGATGGGTGAAAGTCTTACTGGATTGATCCAAGGCAATAATACTGACCTTCACCACCGCCTTAAGACATTGTATAGAAACGAAGTTATGGATCTTGTGTTAAAAATGCTGAAAACTTGTTAGACTAAACTTCGCCTAAACGCGAAGATGTGCTTTTGTTTGCCTGGAAACACGAGTCAATTTTGTTTCAATATGTAAGAAGTTTTTTGTTACAAGGGCACTTGATGGCTCAAACGACCATCTAGTTTGCTCCGCTGCTTCGCTTGCCAGCAGGCCTGGCACAAGCGGAGTTGGGCAATAAACAAACACCCCACTCACGAAAATCTATGTTCTATCCTGGAGGTGAGTGTTCATTCAGCGGGGGGGGGGGAGTGTCGAAAGGGGTCTTTTTTTCAAGCTATCGCTACGAAAATAGGCATGAAGATTACTTGTGGTAATGCGCATACCTCCATTCATTGTCATAGTTATGTAATTCTGATTATTAGTAAGCAATTAAGTAATAAATGTATGCCTATGATACAAAAGTTGAAAATTTGACTAAAAACTGTAATAATGTATTAAATACCCCTGAAAGTAATAGTGTTGAGTAGGAAAATTTGTAAATAGGACTGCTCGGTAAGAAAGACCAAGTTGCTAGTGAGCCAGCAGGACAACTACCTTTCTGCTAATCTCAGATTAAGCCATTATTTCAATAAAAATATTAGGAGGGCCATCTAATCCTAGTATCAGATAAGCTGTTTTCACTAATTGGTGACATGGAATATATTAGGCTGAGCTTTTGACATCCGATATGCCAACCAGTTTTTAAGCCGTCATAATGCCACTAATTAAAATAATATCATATAGATGGAGAGAATTTGGATTTTGTAAAAAAAATGAAGAATATGTGTGCATCGAACTGGATATGAACAAGTGTAGATGGCCATCACAGCCACATACTCGAGTACCTGATCTATTAGCACTCCTCCTGTACCATATCATTCTCCCACCTTATCTTTATGAACATTTTTATTGATGGAACTGCCTCAATATTAATCTAACTTCACTTGTTTAAACCTTAATAACCAGTGACATAATGGATTTCATAAATGTAAAACACCTTGCACAACCCATGAATGATGAAGAAGCAGTGAATTGAATAAATAAGACTGTTAAGTGTTCAATTTGGAGATATGTGGAAAGAGTTTACCGATATACACTTAATATATATTGTTACTATTGAGTTTTAGTATAGGGGTTCGGTGCCAAAAAACGTAGTGTCCTTAAAGATTCAGCTTCTTATGCAGAAATTGTGCTGGAGTAAAGGCCGGATGAAAGCTGAGCGTATTGACGCCATTATGTTTTGTATCGAAATTTGCATCGAGTTTTGTACCAAAGTAATACAATTATTTTTTTTGTGGTCGTTTGAGCAAAAAAGGATTGAAATGAAATGGACTAATTTTTCTAGTTTGCAAAAAAAGATACTATTTTAGGAAGGTTGGGAAGGAATATAAGCCATTTGGAAATGCTGGTGCTATGCCTGCAGAACAGACATCGCTTAATCTTTTATATTTGATTTTTTAGGCCCTTCGTCCTAAGCAAGACTTTGAAACCATTTTAGTGGAAAGGATATGACTTGGTTCAGAAGAAGTTAAAACATTAATATTAACAATTTTGGTTATATACCCTAGAAGATAGGCCACAGATATAAGCCCAGGTATAAGCCTCCCCAATGTTTACTCCAGATCAAAGCAGCCTAACATGACAACCACTTAGAACGACATAGTAAGCTGTATTCATGCAAGTACAGTTTTGAAAGTAAACCTTTTTCATTTTGCTTTGTAGATACATTCAAAAGGAACTTGTGTTGAGAGTGTGGCCAAATCTACCCCAAATTGAATCAGACAGAAACTACGAGGGACAAGAAAAATGAGGAGAAAAGGAAACTTACTGAACCTTCGGTAGTGAATTTGCAGTGAGGCTGTCCCTAAAGATGTAAAACAAACGAACGGCATAAAGCGTTGAATTCCCTCTGTTTCTTATTGATTTTCCTGTTTCTACGAAAACAAGTTTAAAAGAGTTTTGTTTGTAACGTTATAATTTTGTTCAAACTATTTAATAGTTGGAGGCATTGTGAGGTGCAAATAGTGGCGTTTTTAGCCGGTCATTGCTGGAAAACGATATCGACATTGTAGTTGGGTATCTTTTGGTGGTCCACGGTACATAATGATACAACAGTTTTGATAGTGAACACGAATTGTAGAAAAAGGGAAATATTTTGTTGAAAGGAATAAATGTTTAAATTTTTAGCCGCGTAAAAGACTGGCTCATTTAGACCCCAGTGACGTTTTGTGTTTTTCATTGTTCTTGTTATTCAGAAAAAGTTAAGGAAGTTAAAAAGTTTATTGTTGTTGTTGCTCAGACACTGCTTTGGTTTTGCAGGAAAGAGGCACAGCTACTGTAATCTGCATATGTAATTGTTAGAAATTCTGATTTTCGTTTAGACGGACCACGTTTAATTTCTGCTGTGAAAAATTAACAACGATTTCTTCAGTTAACCAAGGAAATTAATATCACACTGTAACCAATAAATCTGAGAACCATGCAAAAGGTTGCATGGTTCTCAGTAAATAAGAGACGTATACTAGCTTCAAAGAGAACCAGTGTTGACACACCTTTTTATATTTTCACACTTGTTTTTCTTTATTTTGCGGTTGGATAAAAAGGCGTAATAATAATAGTATTACAACCCCCCCCCCCCCCGTTATCTTTCCAGGTTACTAGGGCAATGAGGATAGGCGTGGTCCTTTGTTATTCGAGTGCTTACGTTTAATTTCTGCTTATTTTGTTTACAGTTTGAAGAATATTGAAAAAAAATTCACAATACACAGTCTTTTTTATCAAATCAAACTTACAAGTATAAGACGGAGGTATTACAGTAGTACCGCAAACACATTTCTTGAAAAAATTTCTGAAAATATAGTTCGTTTGATAGAAAAAGTATGTCAGATCTGGTTGAAAAGGTATGCTGATAATTGAAATGAAATCAAAGCATGAATAAAGTTACCCTATTATATAAATATATTCTAACATCAAGGGTGAGGCCAAAGTCGGAGGTGATCAACTTGATAACTTTAATTTTAATTACTTTTGATTTGTACCATTTTACCAGATCCCTAAGCAGATATTAGTAAAATCTACAGGGACAATTCAAAATTAACATATATTGGCCAATAAATTTTGCGTCAGACTTCGAATTCCACAAACAACAATAATAAAGCAATTTTTGTCTTATTGGCCTAAACCTTTGCCAGTGGGCGAGATTTTTCTACGTCCCAGTCTACTTTGTCCAGAGACAAAATTTATACAATACATTCACATGCAGTGATCTCGGACAACTAATAATAATTTGAACAGTTGGGTTGGTATTTTAGGATATCTACTTCTTGGGTTCGGACGCTATCTGCCTTGGACTTGATCAGATCAGAGAGGAATTATTCAAGCGGATGCAATTCGTGACTCCATTCAATGCCTTTTTGTAAAGTTCCAAAGATTTGAACCTGACGCTTGGACCCTTGTGGTTACCAGTCAACTGCAATTGACACAGTTACTATGACAAACATATTTTGTTAAATCCTTTAAAAGCGAAGCACAATTTTTTGCTGTGAAAGAGTTAAGCAAGAACCTTACTATGCCTGCTGTATCCCCAAGGGACTTCATTTTTTTCCTAGGCAAGTTTGTTTTACAGACTGGCTTTGTACCGCCTTGGTTCGTCCACTGCTAAGTATGACACTTAACCATGAACCAAGCATTATATATATATATATATTTATATATTTATATATTTGCATATTCATTTATATTGTATGTGCGTGATGGAAGTACGTCTCTAAGTTTGTTTAACCTCCATAACTAGGCATGCTAAAGAGACTTGCTGTGAGCTGAAACCGGTCCATGCCTCTCAAAAGGTTGCATCATGCACATTGCCCCGCTGTGTTCGAACATCATATCATTGGGACACCCATGTTGGTTTGATGTTATCAAATTTTAACATTGTCTAGACGTTTTTCATCATTGAATGCAATCTGGTGACCATATATATATATATATATAGAGAGAGACTGTATACTAATACAAGTTTACATAGCTATTTTTCAAGTTTACTATATATTTTTCTATATATACATTTTTTGTATATTTTCCATATAAATTGAACAAGTCAGGCAGCTACTGCGGATTATTAAGGTAGAACGTGGCAAGTTAGAATTACTACTCGACGGCAAGAAGACCAAAGCTGTAGTAGTAGTAGTAGTAGTAGTAGTAGTAGTAGTAGTAGTAGTAGTAGTAGTAGTAGTAGTAGTAGTAGTGGTAGGAATAGTAGTGTAGTAGTAGTAGTAGTAGTAGTAGTAGTAGTAGTAGTAGTAGAGGTGTAGTAGTAATAGTGTGGTAGTAGTAATAGTAGTAGTAGTAGTGTTGTAGTAGTGTAGTAGTAGTAGTAGTAGTAGTAGTAGTAG
>RDPX01000107.1:2035467-2062664 GCA_003991215.1 Morbakka virulenta | reverse complement strand
GTTGTGAAAATTTAAGTATTTAATATGTTGTGATAATTGCATTATGTCTTGTCTGGTGTCGAAAACATAATATGTGAGACGGAAATGTGTATTTCATTTGTTATTTAATGTGTCTTTCTGTGTAAACTATCTCAAACAATCGGAGACAAGTTTCCGTTTTAATTGACCATGTAAACTAGAAATGAGGTGTTTTATTGTTTTATTGTCTCCTTCAAGCTGGAAGCTGGTTCAGCAATTTTTTTCTTTCAGTATTGATTGGTGTAATGCTATCAGGTCAAGATAAACTGCCCCCAGGCTCCAACGGGAAAGTGCCAGCTGTACTTGTACTATGACAGAAATTTACCTCTTTCACTAAGGAAACCTTGCCTCTTTGTGTTATCGTTTGAAAGACACAGGAGAATATTTTGTTGTTCTTTCAGACACTTGTCTTTTTAGGCGTGACCTGTTATTATTATTATTATTATTATTATTATTATTATTTCTATCTTTAAAGAGGGTGATACAATTCAGTTGTTTACAATAAAAATATAATAAACACTGCTGTCAACATGTGTCCTCTTTGTGACGTGCAACCATCCTGAAGGTCAGTTAGGGGTCACATGTTTATGAGTTGACTGCAGATCTGTGCAGAGGCTTTTTTCCCCTTCTTTCACTCTCAACAAGGCTTAAAGCTATTTCATTACAGAGGATCACTTATTTAATTAGTTAATTATTTAGTTAATTATTTAATTAAGTTATTTGATAGAAAGAATTTCTTAGTGTTTTAAACTGTTTTAATAGTTTGGGGTATGTTAAAGGCTATGAAGGTATGATAACATTTTACCTGAAAGCACGACCTTTCATACAAAAAAAGTATTTGTCTACCTCGACAACAATAGAGAGGAGCAGAGGTGCAGCTGAACACGTTGGTTCAAAAAGGAAGAAAGAGTTGGTGCAATTCGTTGATTCAGTTCTGTAGGAGCAGCCCAAAGTACGAATATGTAGCAGACTATCCCAGAACAAAAGAGATTATTTATCAAGTTTGCTGACGCTCATTCTTGTCTCCTTTTTTTCTAATGGAAAACGGACACAGCTGATCACCTGCAGTACCATAAAATGTAAATCAACCTGACCCAACTCCAAATGAATCTTCAACATACGTGAAGAATGGTAGTATCTTTTAAGTGGGGTCGATTCCAAATTAAACGTTATCATTCGTTTTAATTGGTTTCTACTAAAGTTGAAAATCAAATTACCAGGGCACTTTCTGAATGTTATCGTGTTTCTGCACATCAAGAAAAATTATTTCTTTGTCTACATAATATACCTTGCCTGCCAAACATTTAAGTACGGTTGTGTACGAGTTTAAATGCAGGTATGATGCCAGGTACGTAGGCCGTACACCCTAAAGGCTGATAGGTAGAATAAAACAGCATGTGCTCAGTGTTTTAGAGAGGAATCTCGTGTTTGTCGAGTTTAACTAAAAAGTCAATTTAAGAGTATAAGCAAAATTGTGAATTCTGATTTTGTTATAGGAGAACATTTGCTGTTAAACTCTGAATGCATTAAAAATTTTGACATGAATCACTTCAAAATAATTGGTCGAGCTAGGTCTACCTTGCATTTAGAAACAATAGAGGTAATTCATTTTCAATTTTCATTACGTCCTCCTTCTTCTTCTTCTGCTTTACCTTTCGGCTCTTCCCGTTAGGGATTTCTACAGTGGATCAGTCTTCTCTATTTCCCACGGTCTGCTGTGTCCTCTTTCCGTACTCCTACTGCTATTATATCCTCTGCTATAAAATTCATGTACCTTCTCTGAGGTCGTCCAAGCTTTATTTGTCCTGGTACATTAATATCCAGCATTCTCCTTCCAATGCCAATGTAATCCTCCTCCCTTTTGATAACCTGTCGGAACCACCTGAGCCTTGTTTCCCTTTGCTTGTTTCCCAGTCTCCTGACATGGGCTGTACCCCGCATGTATTAATTTTGGATCCTATCCAGTCGCGTGACCCCAAGTAACCAGCGAAACATCCGCAGCTCTTCTGTTTCCATTTTAGCTTCCTGTCTTTTTTATGTGGCCACAGTCTCAAGTCCATACAGCAATGCTGGTCTTACTGCTGTCTTGTAAACTTTCTCTTTCACTTCAGGTTACAGTCTTCTGTCGTAGAGTACACCAGTTACTTTTCTCCATCCATTCCATCCAGTCTACACTCACTTTTTCACTTCCTTGTTGTAGTCTCCATGGCTCTGCACAGTAGAGCCTAGATATTTGAACTCATCAACCCTTTTCACTTCTGCTCCTCCTAATCTAATTACATCCTCATGTCTTCCATTCAATACCAGGTGTGCTGTTTTGGCTTTACTAACTTTCACACCTCTTTTCTCCCGGGCATCACGCCATCCAGTTGTTCCTCCACTTCATTCTTCGTCTCAATGAAGAGCACAATGTCGTCCATAAACACCAGATTCTACGGTGCTTCTCTTTAATCTCTTCCCTCAAGATGTCCCTGACAGTAGCAAAAAGGAAGAAGGATGAGGAAGAATGCTTGCGTTCCATCAAATCAGCTATTTCTCTTCCCTTTCCACTCATAGTTCCTTCATTGAGAGTACCGAAAATCAGGGTCATCTGCTTTTGTTTCCCTTTCTCGTATCTCTTTTTTCTCTTACGACCTCCCCGCCTTCTTCTTCTTTGACCTGCAGTAGCCACGTTTTCACTGATAGCCTGCTGATTTCCAGCACCAACGGCGGTCATTTTTAACCCGGGGACTCGACTGATTCAGTATGGTATTGTGTTTGATCTGTATATTTCCATGTCTGGGAGAATTTTAATGGTCACATGACCTTTGTGGGCCTAGACTTTGTTCAAATGACCAACCCACAAGGCAATAAGGTTGACTATTCCTGGCCGGTGACCGCCCAAGGAATGCGCTGCCCCCTCTCTGGCAGGCCAGAGCAAGGGGAGAAGGGCCTCCTTTACTGTGGGAGTGGCTGGCTGAAACGGGTAGTTCACCTTGCACAAGGGCGACCCGTGGACTCTGGAGAGTAAGTTTGTCCACACCCAGAGGCTCAAGATAAGCCCGCGTACCCTTTCATCACCTCCTCCTTGCAAACAAAAGGGATTTCTTTATAGTTTACAATTGTTTTGTACAGTCAGGCACACAAAAGGTGGCGGAGTTTTCTCAGCCTATTACAGAAAATTGGCATGCTTTCTCGATTGTCTCTTTGTTTTCAGTATTGAAAAGTAAACACACTTGCTTTCAGCTTTCTTATTCTGGCGCCTTTGATCCAGTCTAGTGCCAACGAAGTAGTATCAAGATTAACAGAGAAATATGTAACGAATGTGCTTTATAACCAAAAGTAAATATAATGCTGTCCTGTCCTGTAGTTGCCTCCAGCAATTGAGCGTTGTCATCTCAAAGACGAGTTGAAATGTGTCTGTATCAACACGGCAGACTCATTTCTTGACTGTGTCATTTTTTCAGACTGATCAATTGAAATTCCAAGACGTTTCGCGAGTATATAACAAATGAGCTAAATAAAAAACATGCTTGATTTGTAACCAGGAGATTCTGATGTATTGTCGAATTTTACGTAAAACAATTAAATATTGGATTTGTACTCACTATATTTATACTAAAAATAGGTTTGTTAATATAGCCTAATAGTTATTATTCTTACCATTGAGTTGATTTTACCACTTGGACGATTAGTTGTAAATTAACAAATACACGGGATGTTTGTGCTTTATAACCAGAATTAAGTATAGAGTCAATTTGACCCAATGGAAGTCATGGTCTGTTTCTCCTCAAGAGGTTCTCTTTTATTGTTGAAAGTTATGTCAGGTAATAAAATCCTGCCTATCATAATTTTACTTCAAATACCTTTGTTAATTTAAACTAATATTATATTAATAATATCATGCTGTAGAAATTTTGACCCTGGTGTTTATTTCTTGATTAACAGAGGTACTAGATTACGCACATGCATTAAAAATGTAACTAAATATAGGATACATATCAGTTTGAAGCAATGAAAGACCAGTCTGGTTTGTAGCTAAAAGATCCTGTTGTCGAAGTTGACATCAGATAAATACATATTAGACTTGCGCTTACCAAAATTTTACTAAAAATGTACTTGTAAATGAAACTTAATATTAGATTACTAACAATATTCTTTAGACATTGCGACTTTATTGTTCAAGTTAATATATCCTCTGTCTGTTTTTCCCCACTGCCTCCAGCCTGAATTTGAAATTCCTTTCTTATTTACACACTGTTAGGTTTCCTGGACACAGGATGATTCGAGAATAACAGCAATTTAGCAGAGTGTGCAGACCAGATTCCTATTAATAAAACGACTGTCATTTTGTCGCGTTAATCTTTTCTATTTTTAAATGTTATGTCTGATGAGGGGTGTATGGGGTGATCAGAAGGAGTACTATCCAGAGGCAACCATCAGCTGCCCTACGGGGGATGGACCCACTGGCATCCGGAAGTCACCCAACTCTCATGTCTGGCTCCAAGTAGCTGCTTGTGCGCGGCAGCGGTCACACCCCGGTACACCGCCTCAGCTGGCGGGCTAAACGACATGAGGGTAGCCAGCAACTTGTTGTTGGTGAATAGTGCACGCCTCGCACTAAGCGCATGAAGACAGGGAACGGCAGAGTTGGTGGATGAGTCCCAAAGGACCAACGGCAACAAGGCGTAACCTGCAAGCGCATCGTGGTATGCTGAGGGCACAAAGAGGCATTAGATTTAAGTGGCCATCCACCGGTGGAAGGCAATGGCAAACCACCACCGTAACTTGCCAAGAAAGTCATGCTAATGCACAAGAAAAAGAATAACACGAACAGCGTGAATGGGGTTAGGACAACTAACACCTCGCTCGGTAGGAACCTCCATGTCCGACAGGTGGAGCCCGACCGTAATCCAGATACTGTCAGGAACAACAATTGTCTTCGAATAGGAACGTGGAATGTACGCACATTATATCAAGCAGGAAAACTATCAAATGTGAAGCAAGAAATGGATCGTATGAAGATCAATATACTAGGCTTATGTGAAACGAGATGGACAGGGTCAGGAAGTTTCGATCTGAATGGCAAAAAAGTCATATACTCTAGTGGAAACAAGCATGAAAGAGGAGTAGGAATCATATTTGACCAAGCAGCCAGCAAGTGCATACTCGGCTATTGGACCCTGTCAGACAGAGTAATGCTGGTGAGAATAAAAGGTAGGCCCTTCGACATCAGTCTCATTCAAGTATATGCACCGACAGCAGATAGCAGCGAAGATGATATAGAAATGTTCTACGAGCAACTCGATGAAGCAAAAAGACAATGTAAGTCACAAGACATCATCATTGTTATGGGCGATCTTAATGCAAAAGTAGGTAGTGAAGAAATCGAGCAAGTATCAGGAAAGTATGGGCTAGGAGTGATTAACGAAAGAGGGGAACGATGGGCTGACTGGTGCAAAGCTAACAACCAAGTGATCATGAACACCTGGTTCAAGAACCATAAACGACGTCTATGGACATGGAAACAACCGGGAGACAGAACAAGAAATCAAATCGATTACATCACCATCAATCATAGATTTAAGAACTCAGTTCAGAACGCAAAAGCATACCCTGGAGCAGACTGTGACAGCGACCACAATCCAGTAGTATGCACCACCAAGGTTCGCCTTCGCAAATTGAAACATGCTATACCAGACGCAAAACTGCAGTGGAACTTACTACGAGAGAATGCAGAAATGAAGACACGATATGCTGTGGAAGTGCAAAATAGATTTGCTGCTCTCGAAAGTGACCAAGTCAGCAAATGGGAAGTGCTGAAGGAAGCCCTGGTTGAAACTGCCAAGGAGCTGATCCCACCGATAAAGAGGGACCGGAAAAAAGGATGGATGAAAAAGGAAATCTTGGAAATGATGGAAGAAAGACAGAAAGTGAGAAATAAAGACTCAGATCGGTACCACACTCTGAATCGAAACATCAGAAAGAAGTGTAGAGAAGCAAAAGAAGAATGGCTAAATGTACAGTGCGCGGAAATCGAGAGATGCAGAGTAGAAAGCCCTTCATCATTGCACAAGAAAATCAACACACTTGTCGGTAGGAAAACATGTGTTTCCAGCGAATGTATTCAAGCCAGAGATGGATCTCTGCTGATGGAAAAAGATGAAATCATGGATCGATGGGCAGAATACATTGATGAACTGTTCTTGGATGAAAGAGGAGAAAAACCCAACATCAGAAAACCTATAGAAGGCCCGAAGATTCTGAAGAGCGAAGTCAAAGCTGCCATTACCAAGATGAAAAGAAACAAAGCTGCAGGACCAGACAACATCTGCATTGAAATGATCCAAGCACTCGAGGAGTTTGGAATTGACAAAGTAACAGAACTTGTCAACGAAATCTATGACAGCGGTGAAATTCCACCAGATATGTCAAAATCAATTTTTATTGCTTTACCTAAAAAGCCGGGAGCAACAGAATGCGAGCTCCATAGAACTATCAGCCTCATAAGTCATGTAACCAAAATCTTTATGCGTGTCATCATGGCAAGAACAAGAAAAGCAACCAAACCAGAAATAGGCAAACAACAATTTGGCTTCGTTCAAGATGCAGGTACCCAGAATGCCATTTTCATTATGAGAATGATATCAGAAAGAGCCATAGAAATGCAGCAAGATCTCTATTTCTGTTTCATCGACTATAGCAAAGCGTTCGACAAAGTGAAACACGAAACACTGCTGGACACATTGCAAGCCCTAGACATAGATGGGAAAGACATAAGAGTTTTAAGAAATCTGTACTGGGAACAAACGGCTGGAGTTAAGATCAAGAACGAGGTTGGAAGATACAGCAACATCAAAAGAGGAGTTAGACAGGGCTGCGTTCTATCTCCAGACCTTTTTAATTTATATAGCGAACAAATAGTGAGAACAATTGAAGAGG
The DNA here is from genome assembly GCA_003991215.1 of Morbakka virulenta. Taxonomy (NCBI): domain Eukaryota; kingdom Metazoa; phylum Cnidaria; class Cubozoa; order Carybdeida; family Carukiidae; genus Morbakka; species Morbakka virulenta. The sequence continues at coordinate 2,055,725 of RDPX01000107.1, read as the reverse complement.
AAAGCGGTTTTTCTATAGGAGGATATAACATGAATAATATCAGATACGCTGACGATACGACACTCATTGCAAACTCTCCTCAGAAGTTACAAAAGCTCTTGGATATGGTGAAGGAAGAGAGCTCAAGAAAAGGACTAAGCATTAATCAAAAGAAGACCTTTTGCATGGCGATCAGCAAGAAACAGCAGCAAGTCGAATGCCCTTTGTTAATCGATAATGAAAGGATACAGCAGGTGAATAAGTTCAACTACCTTGGAAGCATGCTTAATTCAGACGGCAGAAGTGTAACGGAAGTAAAGAGAAGAGTAGCTATGGCAAAGGAGGTGTTTGTGCGTATGTCAAAGATTCTGAAATCCCGATCAATCTCCATAGATACCAGGGTGAGAATCCTCAACTGCTATGTCTTACCTGTCCTGACCTACGGCTGTGAAAGTTGGACACTGACGTCAGACCTGGAGAAAAGACTGAACGCTACTGAAATGTGGATGTTGCGCAGAATGTTGAGAATTTCCTGGACGGAACACACTAGTAATGATGAAGTACTAAGACGAGCTAATTATAGCAGGAGACTCCTGAAAACCATCAGAAAGAGACAACTGTCGTTCCTAGGACATGTAATGAGAAAAGAAGGCTTGGAAAATTTGGCTGTTACTGGTAAAATTTGCGGTAAAAGAGGAAGAGGAAGACAAAGAACAACATTCATGAAAAGTTTGTCAACATGGACCGGAGTCAGCGAGAAGGAAATGCTGGAGAAGACCAAGAATAGGATCCTGTGGAGAAGCATGACCGCCTACGTTCTGCAAGGACACGGCACATGAGGAGGAGGATGTCAGATGACAGACAGAATTCCAGTTCGATGACGTAATGCTTATGTTAACACGAAAACGAGGCCTGTAAGTACAGGTAATACCACTCAAAACGTCGGTGAGAAGGCTCTTGCAAAATCAAGTGAAGCATTGCTAAGTATTCTTCAATTTCTAATTTAAAATAGTGAATTCAAGCTTTAAATTGTTTTGGAACATGAAGTTGATTGTTTTAGCAATGTGGATTGGGAAACGCCTAGAATCATTGCGTGTGTTTATTGCATTCATGTGATGATAGCTCTGCTGCTTGAAATAGCAGATTACAACATTAAACAGTTCCAGCTAGTTCCAGCTATTTCCAGCGGAGGTTACATTTACCAGCCAATCCAAAAAAAAGGGAGTACACTCAATATCATCCTCTAAGTGTTTCCAATCCATGATAGAATCTGTTGTACGAAAATTATTAATTAAAATCATCAATTAATTTTTGCACTTTTCGGTTGGAAATATTTGTTTAATTTTTTGATTTCCCGCAATAGTTTTATTAGCTATTAGTTCAGTTGATTACGCTCATAACATGGTTTTGTAGATTGAAGTGACCTGTTAATTTCGGTAAAATGGGGATCTTCGTAATTTGTGGTTTCCTCATAATCGTCTTCCTGAATTTGAATTCTAGAACCAGAAGGTTTTTCTTTTTTGCTCTCTGATACTTTTTCTTCATCAAGAACTATGGAAGAAACAGAAACACGTTTTAATTATGTTGACCACAATCTATAGATACCTTGATATCTTCTGGTGGAAAATGAAATTCACACCCAATAACTGAGTTTATGTTAAAAGAGTTTTTTCCTCCTTTCTTTCAAAACCGTGATACACTTGAGTTCCACAGTTGTTAGTTTGAAGGGGTTTTTAGAATTCGTTAAAACAACAATACCAGTGTTTATTTGTTCAGCATAGATTTATTTGATCTTTTCCTTTTGCAGTAAGAAGTATTTGAACTGCTTGGCCTGTTTTCATACTGTATCTTGCATAATTCCTTTAAAATTTTTTAATCATTTACGTCCTTAATGCTTTGTAATATGTTGCCTTGTTTTTTTAAAACGTGACCTCATTTTGAAATTTCTGAACTTTAGCCTGACGATGGAAGAAGCATCTCTCGAAACGTAGTTCAGAAAAGGCTTACAACTCAAGACATGATAAAGCTCTTGCATCTGTGATCTTATCTGTTTAGCATTATCTGTTGTTTACCTTCTTTAAAGTATGTTAATAAACGCGGCGACTGGTATTTAACATTTGGTGCTTATTTTAAACATCTGTCTTGTTTGTGTCTTTTAAATGCATAGAAAAATAATTAAAAAAAACAATAGAAAAATAAGATCCGAATTTCCGTTGATTTCCCAGGGTGATCACGTTAATTATCCTTTCGCCTTGGTTCTGGTATCTTGCAGTCCTCGTTTCCACGATGAGCCAAGATTACGTCGTCGAACTCGGTATCCTTCTATCAGCCAGAATGTAATGTGCACATAAATTTCAAAATTATGAGAATGCTGGCCAATTTATTATTTTTCTTTTCAATACTACGTCAGATAATTGAATACAAGGTTACCGCGTAACATACCGCCTTGAATGAAAAAAAAGCGTTATCTTTATTTCTACTGTATTTCTTTATCTCTAAGTGAAAATTTGAAATTCGACCTTTAATTTGATCCTGTGAAGTTTGCAGGAAGAGTATCCATATAGAATAACACCAATTCAGAGGAGTGTGTAGATCAGTTCCCTATTTAAATAACCGCAGCTATTCTGTTGCGTTTGTTCTTTTCTTTATCCAAATAATAGGTCAAATGGTTGAAGATGAAGTCACCATTCCATGTCAATTTATTTAATTACAAACACTCTTCCTTACTTTTTACTGTGCTTGGCCGAAGATTTGAAAATCGACCTTTAATTATGAAGTACGAAATTTGCTGAAAAGGGTACCCATATAGAATAACAGCAAATTAGCAAGAGTGTGTAGATCAGTTCAATTTTTAAATAACAACAGCCATTCCGCTACTTTTGTTCTATTTTTAATTCAAATATTACGTCAAATTGCTGAATACAGGGTTACTGCATTATCAGTGCATTGTTGGTAAGTCGTTCAAAGACCTTACTGATGACAGAAAGAAGACTGACAGGTCGATATTTGCCAGGATATGATGCACCACATGCATTCCTGAAGACAGGAACAACATTAAAAACTTTCCAGGAAGAGGGAAAACAAGACTTCGATAGGCAAAGATTCAAAAGTTTGGACAGCAAGGAAGAATTCTAGACAAAGAGCTTTAGATTTGTCACGTGCATAAATAACCTTGGGGACCAATCTTAAATTTATGATGAGAGAGTTCAAAATCTTATTAGTTTTTGAAGGGAAATCTAGCAAAGATACACCACTGTCAATTAGATAAGAATTGGCATAAGACAATCTAGCAAAGAGATGAGCCTTTTTCCTAAAGGAAATCTTAAAAAAATAGAATAATTGACTTGCCAGAATGCAAGACACTATTATAAAACTTTAAAAAATCTCGATTTTCACGGGATTTTTTAGCAAAATTAGAAAATAGATTCACTAATTCAGTCAAGATAGAGAGACTAAGCATCAGAAATCACCCTTGTACAAAGATCGTTTGCCTGTTTAAAAATACCCTGTTTTCAACAGTTCTATCACCTTAAAAATGAAGATAGAAATGCTTGGGCTGAATAATGCTAGAAGAGAAAAAGACATTGAAACGTAGAGAAATATTAGGTTTCATTTTGTAACTATAGCTAGATGAAAATGTTTCAATACCATACTGACCTCATTCTTTGAATTCAGTTATTGCATCAAAAGCTGATTTATTATAGTCTGAATCCCATGGAATACCACTATGAAATTGATAAAACCCATCTCAGTCAGCCTGAACAAATTTAAGAGTCTTGTGATGACGTGACTTCTAAACAAGATTTTAAACAGTTGCCTTGGGCTCTACAGTGACAACAACATTAGCAGGAGATCTAAAATGAAGGAAAGATGAAACTATGCAATGCCTAGGGACATAAGTCAAAAAAAGATATAAATAACAAGCCTTTCTGAATCAGGAAATCGTACTGTAAAATCAAAAACCTTTGTAAAACTATGATCAAGGGAGAAGTTATTAGTAACTTCTCCCAGTCTGCCCGTCCTATAACAATGATTAAATCAGTTCTAGTGATGAGCTTCGAACCCATCAAAGACANAAATGACTGGGTTGAATAATGCTAGAAGAGAAATAGAGATTGAAACGTAGAGAAATAATAGGTTACGTTTTGTAACTATAGCTAGATGAAAATGTTTCAATACCATCCTGATCCCATTCTTTTTATTCACTTATTGCATCAAAAGCTGATTTATTATAGTCTGAATCCCATGGAATATCACTATGAAATTGATAAAACCCATCTCAGTCAGCCTGAACAAATTTCATACTTTTTGCTGACTGATGTCGGCAAGACATCGGGGCAGCAAAAATATTAATTACAGCTGATGATTTTTTTGCGGTCCATATGTAGTCATGCACTCAAAGATAATAAAAATATTTAATGGTAATAGGGAATACAATAGTAGTAACCCTATATATTCCAGATGCTTGCACCACCACAACCTATCATTTAATCAATTATTCCTTGATATAATCTGGTAAACATTAACAAAAATTAAACCCACAAAAATACACAGGAATGTACTAAAATAACTTTAGTTGACGTACCATGAACTTCAATGCTGTCTTCATCCACTTTTTGCGTTGTCATCTTGGTAAAAAATGCATAGTATTTGGGCTAACCGATGCATAGGTCTATTCGATGTTTCTAAAAGTAAATACTATAATACTGAAATGACCTGCATGCAGATATTTGCCAGTTTTGTTCATTCATGCACATAGCACAAAATAATATTAATCTTTAACGCAGATATGAGAGACAGAACTAAATGACTTTGGCGAATAGGCAGTATACATCGAATATCATGGAGATAGAACATCAGAGATAAAAAGCTGAAAAAATACCACGGTCGTTTTGAATTTATGTCAAATATATATTTAAATAAATACAATTGGCAGTATGACTATCTCACAAGGTCGCTAGTTGGAGTTGTTTTTACAGAGTACCCTTGTGTCATCCAAAAGAGGTCTTACTATTTGGTGTCAAGGCAGTGAAGGAAGAGTATGCTTGATCATGCTCTTGATACCCCAGCAGTCCCCTGTCCAAATCGTCCTTTGAGGTACTTGAAAGTGAGGCAACATATCCTTGTTTTCGTGGAGGATCATGGGTACCATTGCGGAGACAAAGCCAGCCGGTGCGAATTGATTCTGTTTTCGCTTAAAATTTAAACGAGGTAGGTTGGCGATAGCCAATTGATTGGAAAGTGCTCAATTATTTCTTGGTAAGATAATTTTTTATACGTAAAAATTGGTGTATTTGCAAGGCTATTGTCTTTGATGTAGCTCGTCGTCACATCCCTTGGAGATTTTTAGGGAATTGACATGGTGTGATCGTTTAGTTTCATCATGGTCTTGTTTCGCCCACCTTCGACCCTGTTTAAGTTAAGATTAATTTTATATTAACCTAGTATAGAAAACTGAGTAAGTTTCCCCAAATTTCCTAATTTTTGTATGGTACAAGACCTTCATATCACGCAACTGTTGCCTCATCGATTAACTCTCACCTGAAGAATGCATGCGAATATCTGCAATACTGTGGATTGTAATCTCGCATGTCAGGCCGTGAATATTTGTGAATTGAATTTTAAAATAAAAGATGCAGATTGTTAAGTGGGCCTGATGATTGTGATACCTCGACAGTTATTATCACAGGTGCTGATTTATTATTGAGCCTGGATACATCGACTTTACTTGTACAAGCCAGTTACTTGCTGAACCATCTTACCATGGGTGTCAACAAGGCTCTCCCTGGTTACACCTGCCTTCGAGTTGAGTGGAAGCTGCCACAAAAATGGTTTGGCCTTAAAAGGTGATAATCGGACAAGATGTTTAAATCCAATCAATACAGTGCTTTTATTGGTGTAATTTGATGTTTTCAATCAAGTTGGTTGGGTAGAATTTTAACAATGGAGATACTTTTGCGTATTGTGTTATTTTATTAACATGTTTCACCCTGTGCTTTTGCTTTTCGAAGGTTATTGAGACTTACCATAAGTTAATGGATAGTGCTACTCGGCTATGTTGCAGTATTGACTACAGTACAGATGCTGTGATTGTTCTTCATTTTCCTTGCCGCTGGGATGACTTCTTTCAGTCTCTCACGTACTTGATACCACAATTCTCTGCAAGGTTATAGCCGAGGTTGATGCCTTTAAACTTAGGCAAATTTACGAGTATATAAAATAGGCAAAAATCCCCAAGGTAAATTTTGCTCAGAAACAATGTTTTTAACAGAGGGTACTGTGTTATACATTGTTCAATAACAACTCGATATTGTGTAGTTTTTAACACAGTAAAGTGTAAATATTGTTAATTCTCTAATTACCGACCACAATACTTACAAATCTTTCAGAGAACTTCAAGAAGTTGCAGAGTAAGTTAAAGTGTGAATGGGTTAATTATTTTGGTGACCATATCATCTCAGCTCAACTCTAACCTAAAAATTATTAGATTAAAGACATGGGGTGGCTGTTTTGCTAGAGAAAAGTGTCATTAAAACCCCAGGCTCTGGCTCAAATTCAGTTTAGTTAAATATAGAGAAATGTATTGACTTGGCCAAAGAAGAGAAGATACACAAGTTTAGTACAACGTGTATCTTCTCTTCTGTACAATGCTTGAGAGAATAATATATACACCAGGAAAAGAATGAAGCAGGCAACATCTCTACACTAAGAAAAAGTCTAGAGAGAGTCTGAGAATCGAGTTCTATATGCACAGGTTATGTGATATTGATCTTGGTAAAAAACAAAGATAACATATGGATGTACTTGGCCAAAGATTGAAACAATTTGTAATGCAAGGTTAAATCATGGAGTTAAAAATTATGTTGCAACACCCCTTACACAGAAAGGTAATTTAGAACAAAAGGGCTTTATTTCTTGCACAGATACTTTGCCAAGTCAGTTAGTTTCAGCCTTTTCTTATTTTGGAACCTAAGGAGTTATGCAGAAATGTGACTGTTGACCATTACACAGTTGGCTGTACATCCACATTGATAAGATCATTTAAAAAGGCAGAAAATCTCCCTAGAGAAATCACTTGCATCCTATCAGCATTAATTATGCACAGATCTTTTCATACCCACTTCACAATTGTGTTTATATCAGTTTACTACACCAAAGGCAAGTTAAAAAAAAGCTCCAGAAGATGCAAACTGTGGTTACTTGTGTCCAGAATTTGAGGGGAAAGCTGCAGAAGATAATGTAAAAGGGCAAAACTATGACAATGCTAACTAGGTAAATCCCATTAAACATGAACATTGACCAAAGGCTGCACAATTTTTATGAATTTTTATTTTCAATGTTCTTTTTGTTTACCTCAGCTTTTACCAAACAGTAAACAAAAGAACAGTTAAGGTGTACAGTAAATAGTGCATGACAGCATCTCCCTAAATAAGACACATGGTTAACAACAAACCAATGGTTTTATGCAGACATCAACAAGAGGTAATCCTAATGTGACAAGGATATAAGTGCTTATGTCTTGCTTAATTAACCATTGGTAATTATTTTTTTCCCTTTTCCCCATTTTAGGTTTTTCATTGTTTCTAAACAAGCAGTAAAGCTGGACCGTAGCGGCTCCATCTCTCTTCAGTCAAATGCAAGGGAGGTTGTTCCCAGCCGGTATGGGGGTGGTTTAACTCCACCAGGATTGAATTATCCTGTGTTAACACCCAGTTATACATCTGCTTTAGGAAAGGAAACATCAGAAAATGAAAAAAATGTTGCTGCAGTCACAGACCAAAACTCCTCCACAGCAAGTAACTATTCTATTCCAGCATCTTCTGAAGCAAAATCTACCGGTCGTTGGGTGCCACCAAGCCTTTCGCAAGATGTCAAAGATAGAAATGAAATTATATTTAGACGTGTGCGGGGGTAAGCCATGTAATAATTTATGGTGTTGTGTATATATATAAGTATTTATTTTCCAGAATATATACCAAAGTAATTATTAGCTATTGACAGTACTCGATAATATAAGAATATTAGAGCCATTTATGGTGAATGACAAAAAAAATCAACAAAACTTACTTTAGAACTGTCAGTTTCATGTTTTCATAATCATCAGCTAAACAAAGCTTGGCAACAAAGTTTAGCTGACAATCATGAAAACATAAAACTGACAGTTTTCAACTATGTTTTGTTGATTTTTTGTTGTTGTTCACCATATATATTTTTTTTGTATGTTAGTACACAATCATGAGATGAACAAGTACAGTTTTGTTGTGACCATCTTGCATTTCAAGGTCACAGTTGCCTAATGAATCCAGTACAGAAAAGCTAACATCACAATTGTTTCCTCTCTCTCTCTCTCTTTGATTTTGTACTAATTATCAGACTCTACATGATGTTTACAATTATTATTATTATTATTATGTAATATATGTATACTAAATCATTTAAGTAAATTGCATGTGCATAAATGCATAAAGTAGTATAAATTAAAGTTAAATGATTAGAAGTGTGATTTGTTCTTTGTCATCCTGATCTAAATAGTGAATTACTCTTAAAAAAGGATACATCTATAAAGCATGTTGGCCAAGAAAACTTTGTCTCATGAATGTGTGGTTGAAAAATCAGAAAATACTGCTTTTAATTTGAAAAACATTAATGTATCTTAATATATCAAATACTGCATGAAGTACTTTTGTCACCTCTGGACAGGTGGTCTGTCATCTCATCTTGATACTTCACTTTAAGCTTGCCCCACTGACAAAATGTGGCTTGTCTTAGTTGTTTCTGTAGGTACTACTATAGGAAGTGTTGTGACAAGCTTTCCTTGTAAGTACTACGTAATTTTATGACATTCTATGTAAATCAGCTCTCTCGTTGTCTTTGACCTTTGGTATCTATTATTCCTCACTCTATTATATCTTTAAATGAATGTAGTTTTTTTCCTCAGACTGCTAGGTTGTGGAACTTGTGCATTATGAGTGTTTTCCTCCTTCATATTACATGTTTTTTTAAAGTTGAAGATAAACTTTGTTTCTTGGCCTAACCCCTTTTTATGCCTTTTCTTCACATTTTCATACACTTAAAAGGCTTTATGCCAAGTTTGGTTCTTAAGCATAAAAAATTACTGAACTGTATTCATTTTATTGTCGTTCATTGTCCAACATACACACATACTTTTGGAAATTTTTTGTTAATACCAAACAATCAAAATTATGTATTGATGCTTAAAGTATTTTGTCTTAACTTTGGTGTTAGGGTTTCATAATCTAATTGAATCCCAAAACTTAAAAATTTTTAATCAATGCAGCTATAGTTTACAGAGGTAATACCTTTTCCCAAGAACTATAAAAAGAATGATGGAAGAAGGCTATAATTTTTTGTTAGTGGGTTAGTCCTCTTTGAGAAGAAAGTGATTTAAAAGATTTATTGAAAAGAAAGGTATATTACAGAGGCTTATGGGTGAGATGTTACTTATTGGCATGAGATTTTAATTAATATTATGGTACATCTTTTCAGTGAATTTTACTTTTTAATTTAAGAATATAAGTTTTATAACAAAAGTGATAGGTACCACAAGGTAATTACTAAATATAAATCCATTTGGATTTAATTATTTTGAAAGATATTGGTCAGTGCAATTTGTAGAAGTGATATTTGTGGTTTTCAAAGTATGACATATCAGATAGATTTCTGTTAGATTTAATTGTCATTTTTATTAGCATATATCAATTATATTGCTAGTATGGAAAAAGGTGGTGGGCTATCTTCAATCCTCCATTTTTTTATTGATGGAAAACAATTTGCCTTTTTTCTTATTTTGGTGTCTTGGTCTAGTGTAGTGCCAACAAATTGCTTGTAACAGAAAATGAATGTAATTTTACTTTGTAATTTTTATTAGTGCACATGCAGGTCTATAAACTCTGTTTTGGGTGGAGAGCAGATGGGTGTGGTAGGTAAGCATGGCTATAAACAATCAGAAAGGATTATATTATAGAAGACCTTATCACTTAATGGAAAACTTGTAACAGTGTTTTGAACCTTGCAGACCATCAGTTGTAAAGATGATGTTCCACCAATTCACTTGTCAGTTGGTACAAAGAGTTAAGTAGAGGATTGCATATCTACTTGGGTTCTCATACTACAATCAATATGACAAGAATCTGCATGTTTATTAAAGTTGTGGTTTATTTCAAAATTGATAGACCAGTACTCTCCATTTAAATTCCTTTATTGTTTATTTTTTATTCACTAATGCATGAAAAGATACAGAATTCTATATTTATTACATAAGTATGTGTTTACTGCCACCCAACAAAACACCAAAGGGCTACTGATGTAACCTTTACTTGTGTTCTTTTCTTTTAGCCTCCTTAACAAGCTAACTCCTGAAAAGTTTGACAAATTGTATTTTGATTTAATTAATGTTGGAATTGACAGCAAGACTATCTTAAAAGGAATTATTTTTTTGGTAAGTGCATATGTTTCTTATTTACCTTTAAGGCTTTTAATAAAACATTCATATTGACATATGTCTTAATTTTAATGTCAGTGTTATAGACTTTCTAATTGACAAAATTTTTTTCATTAAAAATGATGTTGAAACTTATGGGAAAATTCTGACTGTAAACTGAGGATTGTTTTTTTAAGCTTTAGTTTTGTGATTGATATAATTCCTATTGAACAGTCAGACACTCTCTTTTCACTGCAAATATCATCAGATATCTTGAAAATTCTGAACTTTATGGACTCAGAAAGCCATAGATGTAACAGCAATGTGCTGTGCTATGTTTTTGAGAGATACTTCTCCAATCATTAGGTTGACGATAGGAGAGGTATCTCTCGAAACATAGCTCAGAATAAGCTTACAACTCAAGACATGTTGAAGGTCTTACATCTATCATTAGATATATTTGATGTTCGGGTTATCAACTAAGACAATGTAAAGTAATTATTTGCATGGAATGACCAAAAAACTGAACCATCAATTAGTTCACATTCGTTTTGTATTCAAAGTTAGTTCAGACTGGTCTTTTTAAGTTGGGGTATTTGATAATTTAATTATTATACACAGAAATAAACATTTAAGCTCTTATTAATTCTATATTTTATTGCTTTTTTATTGTTGCATTGTAAACCAGCTTCAAATGAATGGAATTTTGAACAGGACACTGCTCAATTCACCTTTCTTACTTGATCACATTTTTGATATTTGTGCTTTGTTTAAGAGGCTCAAAAAATATGTTAACTGAGAACTAGAAAGCCCAAAGTTGTAGATTACACCAAAAGAATAGTTAATTAGTTAGCTTTACTAAGATGTAAAATTTAAGGTTCTCATGATTTCAATTTTATTTTCACCAAAACTTTCCTACACAAGTTTATTGGATAAAAAAGACTAATGAGCATCACAGCTTCATCCATCACACTGNATATTTTATTGCGTTTTTATTGTTGTAACTAGTTAAAGAAGGACTGCATTGTAAACCAGCTTCAAATGAATGGAATTTTGAACAGGACACTGCTCAATTCACCTTTCTTACTTGATCACATTTTTGATATTTGTGCTTTGTTTAAGAGGCTCAAAAAATATGTTAACTGAGAACTAGAATGCCCAAAGTTGTAGATTACACCAAAAGAATAGTTAATTAGTTAGCTTTACTAAGATGTAAAATTTAAGGTTCTCATGATTTCAATTTTATTTTCACCAAAACTTTCCTACACAAGTTTATTGGATAAAAAAGACTAATGAGCATCACAGCTTCATCCATCACACTGGTGTCATGTGAATTTCTCCAGCCAGTTGATTATTTGGAAGTACCTTTCCAGAGCTCTGCCATTACCTACCAAAAGTAGACCCTACCAGGCATGTGTACATAGCACAATGATGTATGGCAGTGAAACTTGGCCAGTGAATGCTGAAGATGTCAACTGCATGGAGTGGAGTGACATGAGAATGATAAGATGGATGTGCAACATAAGTCTGAAGGACAGGCTCAGTTCTAATGAACTCAGAATGAGATTGAATCTGTACAGTATTGGCAGCTGTATGCAGAATACGAGGCTTCGTTGGTTTGGTCATATATATATATTATTGGATATATGGGAGTAAAATTTCTTCCCTTGCTTAGCAGCCCTCTTGACAAAAGTTTTGACATTTGATTTTGCAATTAAAAGCCATAAAAATCCCCAATAAAAACAAATTTAACTAGGCAAAGTAGGAAGCTAAAATATTTTGCCAGGGTACTTTTCAAGTTAGAGCTGGACACAAGCTTTTTTTTACTGCCACTGGAGCAGTCACCAGTGCCAGAAGGGGGTTATGTGGGTATGTTCATCATCATCATCATCATATTCGGTTTAACGTCCGGTTTACATGCTAGCATGTGTTGGACGATTTCTTGAAATTGACTTCCAAGTTCTTAAAGATAAAAAGTTTCAGGAGAAAGAGATAAGTTTAAGCAGATTCTTTTGAGTAACTGCCACCCTAATAATGTATTTAGAGAAAATTAATTGGTATCAATTATCCAGCTCCCAAATCCTGTTAAGCAGGGCCCCCCAAAATGGCATATACAGCCTCAAATGATGCTGGATAGGGCTGATTTCCATCAATTTAAAAAATCAAGTAATTCAAATAAGACAAGTAACCATATGTACCAAAAAGTCTTAAACCCCCACAAAAAAATTATCAAGGCAGTTTTTTAATGTTATTATGCTACTGTTTCTAAAATAAATTTCATTTGACAGAAAATTCTTCCTTTGTCTACAAAGGTTCTCTTGACTGCCACATTTAAGTATGGCTGTTTATGGGCGTAAGTGCCTGTTTGAAGCCAGACATCTTTAAGATTGGTCGAATTAAAAGAACACATACCCAGTATTTTTCATGGAAAAATCCTATCATTCAGGTTCAACTAAAAGACAAGTGTGTATGCAAAATAATTAATTTTGATTAATTTATAGCACAGTATCTACTGCTAAGCCATGAATTCACTGAGAATTTCAAGCAAAAACAGCTCATAGTAACTGGTAGAGATAGGTGTGCCTACCATTTAGAAGTATTGGAGGCAATTCATATTCAACTTTTATCACCTCCTCTTTTTAGACAGAAAGTTGTGTATAATCTTCAATTGTTTTAGACAGCCAGTCACAAAAAATGGTGGGGTTTCAGCAATCCTTTTTGGGCTTGTTGTTGTTTCCACCATCCAAGCAAAAAAGTGCTCGGCTTTCTTTATCCTTTATTTGTTTTTCAGTATTGATACAGATAAACTACATTTGTTTTCTTATTCTTAAATGATAAGTTGTGGCTTAATGGTTAGTGCAACTGCACCATTACCAAGAATTCTGGGTTCAATTCCCCAAGTGGGCGACTTTGGAAATTCACAAAAGAAAAAACCATTGGTTTGGCATCATGAAGGGTATCCAGCAAAGAAATTCCTCACTGCCAATTCCAGGTCCCTGTGAAGGGCACTATCTGAGCCCCAGAGATACTGAGGGAAAATGATGTTAAAACCAATAAAAAAAAGTTTTCTTATTCTTAAATCTTGGCCCATTTGAGTGCCAGCAAAATTACTATCAACCAAATTGGATTTAATTTAAATGTGATAATTCAATTTTGTACCAATTGTTTATGCAAAAGATAGAGATCTAAAATTGAAAATTGAATTTAAGCATAAAATTTAAGCAACATAAAATCTCCTGAAATATGGTGCTTTGATAATTTGTAACTGTAGAGTGGACATTTACCAAGTTTTTTTAAATGGCCACTCAGTGCCCACCAGAGCTAAGAAGAGGGCACATGGAGAATAGGATAGATAGAGACCTGTAATCCAAAAATAGATTTGACCATGCTATTTTTACTGTATTAATAGGTTTTTGTTTGGATACAGCAACAGCGTGTTAATACAATATGAAAAAGCTAGTACACTGTCATTTCTTTGTTGTTACTATCTTTTGCATCTTTCTTGTTTTTCTATATGGAATAGGCATACACCCGCTTGAATTGTCTTGCATTCTCTTTCACTTAAATATGCCATTGAAGAGTCAGCAGGTCAAGAGCTTCTACACCTAGATACTCAAAGCGTTTAATGCTTATGCCATTAAGTCATACCTTTTATATATTTTTTAATTTAAGCCCCTATTTATCTATTTTTTAAATGTATTTATTTATTATTTGCTTACTTCATAAATGTCCTGAAGTCTTTGAATAAATCAAGATTAATGTAGGTATAAAATTTAACAAAGTTAAATATTTTAACTGTCACTTTAAACTGAAATCACAACTGAAGTTCCTTCTCTTCTCACATTTTAAACAAATTTTTTGTTTGTTTATTATTCAAAAAATTATGCAATATTGTTTTGCAGTGATCTAAACTTTCATTGAAATAATCTCAAATATTTCCACAATAGTTACTTTTACATTGTTTTGCCATTTGGTTGGGATTTTTTAACTTAATTCTTTTGACCTTGGTTGTGAGATCTGTTAAAATTATCATGCTTTACATGTGTTTATGGAATAAATTTATTACTTGTTGGTTTTTTTTTAGATTTTTGAAAAGGCTACAAGTGAACCAAAGTATAGCAGTCTTTATGCACAGCTTTGTTTGCATCTTAGCAATGCTGCTCCCAACTTTGATGACCCATCTGGCCCTGGTGGTTCAGTAAGTCTCAAGTGCATTTTTACATATATTTTGGTCAATTTTAAGTGATAGTATTATGAGTACAATGTTGTCATTGTCATCGTCACTATAATCAGGTGCTATGACCTTGCAGAACGTTTTGCTTCTCTACTGCCTCCTGTCCTTTGCTCCCCACAGTAGTTAAAACCTGGTCTTCCACATTCCTGTGCTTAAATTGAACTTAGTAAAATAATTTCTAAGCTACATGTAGTCAATGCTTAAACAATTTGACCAGTTTCCCAATTGCATATCACTAGGACAAATTGATGTAATTTATTTCAAGGATACTNTAGACAGAAAGTTGTGTATAATCTTCAATTGTTTTAGACAGCCAGTCACAAAAAATGGTGGGGTTTCAGCAATCCTTTTTGGGCTTGTTGTTGTTTCCACCATCCAAGCAAAAAAGTGCTCGGCTTTCTTTATCCTTTATTTGTTTTTCAGTATTGATACAGATAAACTACATTTGTTTTCTTATTCTTAAATGATAAGTTGTGGCTTAATGGTTAGTGCAACTGCACCATTACCAAGAATTCTGGGTTCAATTCCCCAAGTGGGCGACTTTGGAAATTCACAAAAGAAAAAACCATTGGTTTGGCATCATGAAGGGTATCAAGCAAAGAAATTCCTCACTGCCAATTCCAGGTCCCTGTGAAGGGCACTATCTGAGCCCCAGATACTGAGGGAAAATGATGTTAAAACCAATAAAAAAAAGTTTTCTTATTCTTAAATCTTGGCCCATTTGAGTGCCAGCAAAATTACTATCAACCAAATTGGATTTAATTTAAATGTGATAATTCAATTTTGTACCAATTGTTTATGCAAAAGATAGAGATCTAAAATTGAAAATTGAATTTAAGCATAAAATTTAAGCAACATAAAATCTCCTGAAATATGGTGCTTTGATAATTTGTAACTGTAGAGTGGACATTAACCAAGTTTTTTTATATGGCCACTCAGTGCCCACCAGAGCTAAGAAGAGGGCACATGGAGAATAGGATAGATAGAGACCTGTAATCCAAAAATAGATTTGACCATGCTATTTTTACTGTATTAATAGGTTTTTGTTTGGATACAGCAACAGCGTGTTAATACAATATGAAAAAGCTAGTACACTGTCATTTCTTTGTTGTTACTATCTTTTGCATCTTTCTTGTTTTTCTATATGGAATAGGCATACACCCGCTTGAATTGTCTTGCATTCTCTTTCACTTAAATATGCCATTGAAGAGTCAGCAGGTCAAGAGCTTCTACACCTAGATACTCAAAGCGTTTAATGCTTATGCCATTAAGTCATACCTTTTATATATTTTTTAATTTAAGCCCCTATTTATCTATTTTTTAAATGTATTTATTTATTATTTGCTTACTTCATAAATGTCCTGAAGTCTTTGAATAAATCAAGATTAATGTAGGTATAAAATTTAACAAAGTTAAATATTTTAACTGTCACTTTAAACTGAAATCACAACTGAAGTTCCTTCTCTTCTCACATTTTAAACAAATTTTTTTTTGTTTATTATTCAAAAAATTATGCAATATTGTTTTGCGGTGATCTAAACTTTCATTGAAATAATCTCAAATATTTCCACAATAGTTACTTTTACATTGTTTTGCCATTTGGTTGGGTTTTTTCAACTTTTGACCTTGGTTGTGACATCTGTTAAAATTACCATGCTTTACATGTGTTTATGGACTAAATTTATTACTTATTGGTTTTTTTTAGATTTTTGAAAAGGCTACAAGTGAACCAAAGTATAGCAGTCTTTATGCACAGCTTTGTTTGCATCTTAGCAATGCTGCTCCCAACTTTGATGACCCATCTGGCCCTGGTGGTTCAGTAAGTCTCAAGTGCATTTTTACATATATTTTGGTCGATTTTTAAGTGATAGTATTGTGAGTACAATGTTGTCATTGTCATCGTCATTATCATCAGGTGCTATGACCTTGCAGAACGTTTTGCTTCTCTACTGCCTCCTGTCCTTTGCTCCCCACAGTAGTTAAAACCTGGTCTTCCACATTCCTGTGCTTAAATTGAACTTAGTAAAATAATTTCTAAGCTACATGTAGTCAATGCTTAAACAATTTGACCAGTTTCCCAATTGCATATCACTAGGACAAATTGATGTGTTTTATTTCAAGGATACTATGGCTACTGGTAATTGCTTGAGAACAAGGCTCTTCAGTTCTCATATTTACACTTTGTAATAAAGTAATGAATTCCTTATATATATGATCAGATGTACGAGTAAGAAAAACTCCCAACTTTACAGTACTCAGAGTTTCATGTCTTTCACAATCTTCCGCAGTATTCAAATAATCACTTGAAAAAATTGTTCTCCCTTTATTTCTCTCTCTATATATTTGTTTTGGTAGCCCCCCTCACTGCAAAGGTCACATTTTCAATTAATGCATCCTTGCATGCTGTTAACCTATCTGTAAGTGGAACCCAGTTTATCAACTGAAATGATATAGGATCCCTGAATAGAGAGGACTTAGCCATAGCTTATTGGATCTGATCCACCCTTCATGCAAGTATAAAACACCTGTGAACTTGGCCTGACATATAATGTGTATTAGAAAATAGTAAGAAGGAATACTTTGTTAGTACAGTAATCATGACGCATGAATGACAAGGTATGACCAAATGTGGTTTTATTAAAGCTGTAGTCGTGAGTTTACCCCCCCCTCCCCCCGTAAGTACTCACAAAATCGATGGTTGGACAACATCATAACACTGGTATAAAATAACAAGTGCAATCCCAACCATGCATACCATATATGATGAAGATTAATAACTTGACATTAATGTGACTACCCCTTCCAAATGATGTGACAAGTGTGATTAAAATAATCTGTATTATTACTATACAATAACACCAACAACGGTATTGATAAATATTTTATTAGTCCATGCTTACATAATCCAAAATCTGATATTATTTGCCTCATTTGTTTTTTATCTTTTAATTTTTTTTTCAGACTTTCAAGAAACTACTTCTCAACAGGTGTCAAGATGAGTTTGCAAGTCGTTCAAAAGGGCCATCAGGTAATAATATATAGGTAAAACTAAGCATATATAAACGTTGTAGTGCCAT
Source organism: Morbakka virulenta (assembly GCA_003991215.1). NCBI lineage: Eukaryota > Metazoa > Cnidaria > Cubozoa > Carybdeida > Carukiidae > Morbakka > Morbakka virulenta. Next base: position 2,037,994 of record RDPX01000107.1, on the reverse strand, counting down.
GACATACTGTTGAGTAGAACAGATTTGGCAATTTTGATGTGTCTGCACTGTTTATAATAAGTATTGATGCTCAGGTAAATTTCCGACCTGCAGAGTATTTGTCCATGATTGCATGAAGTACTGATGGGGTTTAAAACGGTGATGATGATGATGATGATGATGATAATAATGCTATGTTAAATCACGAATATGATTCTGTTATATTAGTTTTTGTGAACAATATAAGTTTTATTGTTGCGTCGATTCAGAACGGATCGATCTCTGTCCTGGGATTGAATTGAATTCATTAACTGGCCAACAGTAAATGAACTCGGCGCTAGCAGAAGCAAAATAGCATTTAATTATTGTATTAATATGGCCTTGTACAGCGCATCTTTATTATGGAAATTAATTAGATCAGCCTGCGATTCAGTGCGTGCCACATCACTTTTATTAATATACATCTCGCATAACTTGCGATTAGTCTGGAGTTAATACTAAAATTTGAAAAATACAGAAATCCAAAAATAAAGGAAATTTTAGTGTGTTATCTTGAGTACTTTGCGAAAATGTATTGCCTTATTTTTTATTAAGTTGAAGTGACAGGAATTACAAACCATGCCTTCAAAAACAATGGAAGATGATCTCCCCTTCTAGCCACTGCATCACCGCCACAGTTAGGTGCATACCTATTTACCTTTTTTTTAAAAAAATTCCAAATCCTCCTTTACGATTTCCATTTCGAAGAATGGAGCTAATGACCACCAGTTTGGCCTGGTCCCAGTGATACCTCCCAAGTGTGCTGTTAATCTTGTTCGGTTTTTTGTTTTAAAGAGTGTTTGCAGTAAAATAAAATGTTTGTGGATATTATTTTCAGCATTTGACAGACAAGAGGATCCCCACACAGAAGAACAGGAAGGAAGAAATATGTCCAAAAGGAAAATGCTTGGGAACATCAAGTTCATATGTAAGTTTATGCCCAATGTTGATATGAGTTCTCATGTTTTGAAAATTAGTTTCATTTTCTTGAAATTGTTTTTAGTCTTAAAAGGCATCCTTTACTTATATCACGGAGAAATAAATGCGAGTATTTAAAAGTCGAGCTGTACTTTTCAAAGCCATAATGTAATGACAAATAAACAACAATAGTAACAACAACCATTATGAAGTTGCCTGCTGTATTGAAGTGGTTTTTGAACTTGGTAAGAGTGGACCCTTTTAATATGTTGTATATTAATTCCAACTGAAAGAAAAACTTTGATACTTTAGGGTTTTGGCTTAGTTGTTAAAGTAAAAGAAGTGCCAAAATCTATCTATCTATCTATCTATCTATCTATCTATCTATCTATCTATCTATCTATCTATCTATCTATCTATTTGTCTATCTATCTATCTATCTATCTATCTATCTATCTATCTATCTATCTATCTATACCATTTTTTTCTTTTCCTTTTTTCTTTACGTTTACTCACAAGAATGGTTATTTCAAGACCACCCTTCCTGATTATATGTTTGCCAAATCCCATTTGTTTCCCTCGTACGTATCGCAACGGAGTTTTACTGGATCTTCGGGATATTTAATTGAATTTAAGACACTGTCACAAAGTTCAGTTTTGTAATCGACTTTGTAAAAGATTTTTCCTCAAAATTTGTACGGTCCCAAACAGTTTCCCGACTGCCGCCGACAGAAGTTTTCTTAGTTCTTAGCCAACAAAGCATGGAACGAGTCAACTCCGGACTAAAGTTACACTGAAAGAATTTTATATGCCTGTTTTACAAACAAAGGACTGCACTATTAAAGTGGAATGCGTTCTTTGCATTGCTACGTTATTGTCAAGGCACCTCATTGTTTGTCCCGAAACGGGCTTGTGCATATTACATACATTTTATTTTGTTTTTTTTTATTTAGTTTCATATATATTACGATTGACACACATGTATCTAATATTTGCTTTCCCTTGATTTCCTCAGGTGAACTTGGTAAGCTTGGGATGGTTCATGAAGCAACCCTCCATAAATGTATTCAACAGGTAATATTGGAAGCTGTGTAAAGTTCAGTCTTGGAGCTGTTGTTATCATTTGATAACGTAAAGAAATTGTAACTTGTTTACACGAGTGTTTCATTGCAGCAGAAATTGTGCCAAAGCATAAGTCCTCAACTTAATCCCTACTTTTAATTAAGCCCCAACTTAATTAACCCACACGTTTTTTTCTTGTATATAAACGACTGCTGCTAAATAAGAATTGATAAGTGTTTTGATGTTATAAAGACTACTAACTGGTATTGAAGATTGTAAATCATATTCGCAATAACATGTAGGTAATGTTACATTTTATATCAAATTATGTTTATTTATATTAATATATATTTATATGCGATTGTTTAACTACAAGAAGACCAGTCACTCCTGACGAGAATAAGAAGGTATACTGCGGAACATCAGAGGGCGAATTCAGACACCACTACAACAGCCACTACAACTACAACACACCAAGCCTTTCCGCCATTTGAAATACAGAAACGATCCAAAATTTTCAAAAGCCATC
>RDPX01000107.1:2025467-2032967 GCA_003991215.1 Morbakka virulenta | reverse complement strand
CATCATCAGTATGAGGCAAATGGTATTTCTTGGGCACAAATGACGACCAGAAGTTTAGAAAAGCATGCACTTGGAAAGGTTTGATTAAAATTTGACTGTGATCACCAAAGAAACGTCAGATGGGTTAGCGATAATGACCGAAGCCTGAACAATCGTATTCACACCACTGAAGCTTAAGGGAAATGGAGAAACATGACCTGACCGCCTTTACCTGGTCTGTCACTTAGAGAAGAAGAAGCCGATGTTGATCCTCAAAAGGCATAGGGAAGTGCTGAGGCCAGAAAATTCCTTAGTACATGAATAATTAATTGCATTGAAGGGGTTACCAAAAAGGATATTGTGACTTGAATCGCCAAAGAAAAATTTACTTCAATTCTTCAAAGAGATAGGCAGCCATTAATGGTCATTGCCCTGACGATCTCATTTGATCCAGTGAAAATAAAGAGAATTGGAGAAACATGATCCCCGATATCTCTATCCGATTTTGGACTTAGAAGAAGAAAAGAAAGAGCCTCATTAGGCCTTTTGCTGGCATTGGTATAGCAACGGGGCGAAAATTTTTGAAATGAACTTATAAAAGGAAACATAGTGTAATCGTATGGGAAAATGTAGCAACAAAAAGTGTCGCATTTGGTTTGGTACAATATCTTGTAAAAACTTTCAAGTGAATATGTTTTCGTGTTTTATGCAGTGACGCCCAATGTGCATAGTCCGGCCGAACAAGAGACCAAGTACCCATATACTCATTACCTATTGCTTGGTATGTTTATTCTTGACATTAGTGAAAACGAGGGAGGCTAGGTTGAGGTGGTTTAAGTATGTTATCAGAAAAAGTAAAAAGAAGGAAAAGTATCGTGAAGGGTACTGTCTATGTGGTTTTTTGGAAAACAAAGTGGGTTGAATTCTACATTTTTCAAGCGCCCCAGTTTTGTTTTTGGTTAATAACTGATTTAGTTTTCTAATGATAGTTGTATTGCAATTTTCAACTACGATAAGGTATTTCACTCTTGTGCATGTCATTGAGACCACGGAAAAGGTTGTCAAAGACAGCATAGTAGAGGCAGGCCACCCACGATGACAAGTCATGAAGAAGGGAAAGTTTCGAAAAAATGAAGATTCTTGACTTGAATTCTTAAATGGTTATGTCATTAAAGCATAAAAATGGGTTAGAGATCGTTTACATTTTAAGTAATTCATAGATTTACTGGTATTTATTATTATTGAAATGTGCCTTTGTTTGACTTTTCGTTTCGTATTATCATTGGAAATGTTCTGATGACCTTTTCTCGCTAGTTTATTGCAGCTCGTGTGAGACGTTTTTCTTAAGGCCACCTGTTGTAATACGTTTTCCTGTGAAGAGTTTTTTTCCTCGGCGAGATTTTAGAACTCTTTGGCGTCGGGTTGCTCTCCTCTATCATGTGACTGGAATGTTTTTAAGTCAAAGGTCAACTCCTATTTCTTGGCAAAACCCTTTTGTTTCTGTTTTTTCCTTTGCAGTTCCATACACTAAGTGCCTTTTTATGCCCTGTGGTTTTAAACCATGAAAAAAAATTAAATAAACTGTATTTAATTTTTACATTACTGAAAGTGAATGTTTGATTCTGCAACTTCACATACAATGATATCAAGGACTTTTTGTTTGACACGTGCGATCGCACGCGCACCCGCACATGCAGCACGCGGACAAAAAGTTTTTGAGCGTACTTGTCATCACACACGCAGAGGCCTGTTCTGTACTCCATATTGTAAATTGTATCCGCGCTGTTGTGAACAAACTGTGCCGAAGTCAATATCTGGCTGAATTTATTTAACATTACACTGACAAAAGCGCGGGTGTTTCCCTTTTAAAAGGCAGTTACAAGGCTACAGGTCATTTATTTTCAGCAGCGCCTTAATTTTTGTATGTTAAGCAAAATGACTTGTTAATAGGTAGTATCTGTTTTATAGCTGCTAGTTTCACTGGCAGAAATATTAGCGCGTGCAGTTCACCGCACTTGTGTGCCTTTGCTTGCGGAAAGGCCTGTGATGTATGCCATTCTTGCCATTATGACCGGAGTCAATACCAAATAGAGATTGGATTCTGTTTGAGATGACCACAACTCTCTTCGTTCCGTTACAAAAATTTTTGGCTTCTTTCCATAGTATTTTATGTTAGTATTGTTGATAATTTTGAGTCAACCTCCTCCATCATTCCCTTCCTGGCGAAAAGAGATGAAAAATGCTGTCCAACATGACAAAGTAGCTTTTTAACCACACTGATGATCCGGGTTTGCCTGAACGTGTGTTTTTTTTTAAATTCATTGCTCTAATTTTTTTAGAACATTATGGATCAGTACTTTGACCGTATCCGGCATTTGACTGGAATGTATGACTTTCCAGCGAGAATTAAATTCATGCTGAAAGACCTCCTCGAACTCAGAGACCATCATGTAAGAGTATGATTTTTGAATTTAATGAACTGTACTTAAATAATATACATAACATTTGTGTATTTTTCGTTTCGTTTTGTTGTTTTTTTGTTGTTTGTTTAGGTTTCTTTATATTTTTGAATAATTTAGAAAGCTTCGAGTTTTATTTTATATATTTTATGTATTTTAAATGTTTTATTTATTTAATAATTGATTAATCTTTCGAAAACAAGGCTGGGAAAAGTACAAAGCGTTCTCTGTAAACCTGGAACTTAGATAGTAGTGAACAACAGTGTCATGCTAGCTAGACGGTGTTCCTATTAAAAGCCACTTGTTCCAACATCTCGGAATCCAGCTGAGGGTAAACTTTATTGAGTATTGTAACACGTAAGGTGAAAGGGGTTAAGGTGTAACGATTGGAGACTCCGGATCATTTATTGGAGCGATGAAAAAAGGTTATAACTTAATTTTTTGCCCGTCGGAGCTATGTGACATCGAAGAGATGATGACCCTGTTTTTAGTTTCGGAACAGTAGTGACTGCCTCTGGAAAGTTTAGCTGATGGGAAATATGTCGGGTTTTACAACTCTGCTTGCTGTCCTCGAGCTTCACATTAACATACGTTGAGAAGCAGGTTGGAAAAGAAAGCAATCGGTGGATGCATTTTGCCATTGTAGAAAAATGGCGGTGGAAGGATCAGTACTTGATTTAATTTTGGTCTCCAGTGCCACGACACTTAATGCAGCCAGTGTACTATATCAATCAGTGTATTTGACCTTCTATATAACAAATTTTTATAAAGTTTTATTATTCCCAGTTCTTTTTGAATACAATTATGATACAATGACCGTGTTGCATATAGATGTCATTCTTTCGCGAATTTGCGGATGTTATCGCATTTAAATAGAAATACTCAATTATGGTGTTTTTAACTAGCATTTTGTAACAATCTAAGAGTCCTCAAAGCCACTGATGATAAAGCTTTGAGCACTTCCCTTTACTAAATAAAGAACATACATAACTCTTGTACCCACAGCTGATTTCCAAAGCAAGTTTGTATAGTGAGCATCTCGCCCCGTTAAGAATTTCCACGCCAAAGATCAATGAGACACCAACTTATTATGTAGTGGTTACGTCGGGTTGGGTCGGGTCTTGTCGTGTCGTGTCGTGGCATGGCGTGGCGTCCGTGTGTGTGAAAAGCATCAGGCATCATCCGTTAATTTTACACTCTGTTGATAAGTCTGATTTTCTACATTTTCACCCGAAGTTGTTCATTTATTGGATTTTATGTAATTCTGAAGTCACGGATGTTTGCATGTTAAACAAAGTGTGCTGTATTGATTTGGGTCCCGAGTATACTCCAGCTCAGAATGATTTTACAGTGCCATTTGTCATGTAAAGTTTCACTCATATTTCGTACTTGTTTTCGTACCTTTTTGACAAGGAATGCCAGACAGATTTTTGTATGTCTAGGACCAATGAGAAAAATGATGTTGAAAAAACCCGGTTGACATGTGATCTATGTAAACAACGTTTTAGGAAAATTATAGAACCAGAATAGTAGTCCAGATGATAAATGCAATAAATCCTAATAGAGATAACTCGGCAAGTTGTACATTCCTGGTATTTGCAAGTAAGAGCTGGAAAGTGTAGTTATGAAATATTGCAATGTTTAATTACAATTTAATCATAATGATAATCATAATGAAAATGGGTTGGATTAAAATGTAGGCTATTGACTATGTGATTTAGACAAAATAATATTTATTACATAGCGTGGCGTGTGTGTGTGTGTGTGTGTGTGTGTGTGTCTCTCTCTCTCTCTCTCTCTCTCTCTCTCTCTCTCTCTCTTTCTCTCTTTCTCACTCTTTCTCTCTTTCTCTCTTTCTCTGTGTCTCACTATGTCTCTGTGTCTCACTGTGTCTCTGTGTATGTCTGTGCCTATATATGTACGATTGTTTGCATAGAGAAAGAGGTGTGACCCGTAGTGATATCCCAACTACCAGTCACTGGAATGTGTAATTAAAATACTTTAAAGGATTGAACCGGAGCCAGGCACAAGGATGATGAAGATAGAAGTACTTTATTTGTTTAATAAATTGAAAATCATCTGATTTAAGCCTTGTGATATTGGATAAAATATTGGGATCTAAAAAAATTTAGTACCTCCAATAAAACACGAAGTTTGCAAAGGATTTAAAAAGTACGTCGGGACAACCGTGAAGAAAAATAGCGTACTTAGTTGACTTTTTAAAACAGCGCTATGAATTAAGCCGTGTAGACATTAAGTTCCATTTGGTTTGAATTATTACGAAAAACATAACTTTGTTGGGTCTTGCAGTTTCCCTTCTATTTGGATTGTTGTTGCAAATGCTGCAGATATAAAATCAAGGTTTAAGGTACAGAGTTGATTTCTTGCACCGTAAAATTAAAGGTCGTGTAACGCTGGCACAACTTTTCTCAGTTCCTTAGGCCCTGACCACAATATTTCCTTGAAGCAGGGCCCGGTCTCATTTAATTTTGACCGGATATCTGCTGCGCAAGTGAGATCTTGTATTTGGAACAGAAGTTCTTCTGCAAGTGCCTTCCTTGAATTTTATGGAGGAAGTATTTTTCTTAGTTTGACAGTTATGAACTAGAAGTAACAGATACAGAGAAGGAATATATATATATAAACAAAAGGACTCCTGTGTTTTTATGCTAACTCTACGTTTTAATATATGGAGATATATGATATATATATACATATGTATGTATCCATACATTAAAAGGTAGTGCTAGCATAAAACACAGGAGTGCTGTTGTATTTTGTGTATAACCACCCTCTCAGAGCTAATATTTTTAACATTTTTGGATAAAAAATGTTGTATCAGATTCTTATTTAGGAGGGAGTATGGGGTTCATTCATGAAAGCACTATTTCATTGTGCAAAATTCCCTGCCATTGGATTAAGTTGTTTTTTATTAGCTTATTTGTCATTTTTATTTCTGTGCTTGTATAATCTGCATCATGAAAAGGGACTGATTATTGAAGTATTTATTAGAGTTAACATAAACTTAGTCCTTTTTTTTTAGTGGGTTCCAAGGAGAGCTGCAGTCATGGACAGTGGACCACGATCTGTAACACAGATGCGTTGGGAGGCTTATGGGGTAATTAATGCGTATATGTGTGTATATTTATGGCTGTCGTAAAAGTATAATTTTTCTGGGTTATTACTCATCACAGTAGAGCTACGCAGGAGCTATTGATATTCGCTGCTTTTATATCTTAATAGGCTTTTAACTTTTAGCAGAAGGGTGTCATTAAAATCGATTTATTGTAGGAAAATATACTGCGTTGATCATCACGACTCCACGAACAGTAGAGAATGTTAATATCAGTAATTGATTACGGTATTTGCTAGTTCAGTAGGTTTTATTGTGGCAAGTTTCCTAATGAAGTTTCCTACCAGCTCAAATTGTTGCATGTCCTGTGACTGTTTTCTCGCAACATCTTCATCCAAATTGTTGCTTTTTGCTCCTCGTTGAAATGAATATTTTCTATAAATAGTCCCGTCCCGTCCCCCCGTCCCCGCCACCACACACACACACTTTACCACTTTACTCCTCCCGGGGATACATTGTGCAACTCTGGCTTCTAATAGCTTTTCTATGTCATATGAATGGAATGTTTCAAAACTTCAATGACAACCCTTATCTCTTGGCTTGACCTTTATTTTTTTTCTACACAGTTCCATGCGTAACGTGGCTTTTTGCCGGGTTTGGTTCTTAAGCATAAAAAAGTAAATAATTAAAAACGATTCAGATCAAACCATTTTGCTTATACCTGTGGCACAGTAAATTCATTTATTTCCCATTTTGCACTGATTTCTCAGCAGTGGTTTGCTGGCTGGCAATTTTAGCTTCATCGAGTCTTTTTATTTCGTTCAATAACCTCGGATTATTTTAGAGGATCCCTTCCTCCGAACTTTTTATTTGTTTTTAAAGTGGCATTCTTAAGTTTTGCTATTTGAGTGTCCAAGGCATATTGCTAATATGGGTTGTGTGGAAGGATGCAAAATTAATTAGTTTCCTTAAAGCGTTTTGATGGAATATGAAAATAATTCACTAATACATTAAAATGGACGGGGTAACGTGCCTGCATACAATTTCTACTTTCGTGACTTTCTTTTATTGTACATTGTTATATATTTGTTAATGAGTCAATACCAAAGTATGGTAAATGGGTGACTTTTAAAGCTAATTCAGCCGTGCGAGTCAAATTTTCCAAACTTTTCAGAAAAAATTAGTAATGTAAACCAAGCCAGACAGAACTTAACTCAATTGTAATCCAATACTCATAGTAACTCAAGGCATAATTATGTAGAGATTATTTTGTAGGTTTTTTATTTCGTTCTAATGGCAAATCATTTACTTTTTAGCCTCAGGCTGCAGGAATGCCATCCATGCGCCTTCCATTCCCTCCAGGTTCTATGCCTGCGATGTTTGCTATGCCTCCAGTGCCAATGCCGCCATTTCCTAACATGAAGCCAGATTGGTTTGGAGACCCTGTACATGGAGCACCACCTCTTGTGCCTCCCCCACCCCCTGCAATGTTTCAACACATGATGCTTGGAGTGGTTCCCCCACCAAGAGAACCGGAGATGGACATATTTGGCAAAGAAACCACTGGAAAGACACCGCATTTGATGGCAAAGTTGCAGAAGAAGGAGGATCTTTTTGAACCACAGTAAGTTGGTTAATTTTGTTTATTAGGTTTTTGCCGTGGCACTGTTTTTTGTATTTTTTGGGGGAGGCCAAGTATCAGTTGTTAGGTTTGCACTTCGGCCACCGGTTTTACCTAGGGAGTTTCAAGAGAACTTGACCTTCCGAACACGTCTGGTTTTCTTTTGGCAATAACTACAAAATGGTTTTCATGTTTTCGCTTATTGTTTTCGTTGAACCTATGTTTGGTTTAAATATTACACTGCCTGTAGCGTATTTCTTCTGTATTTTTTGACAGTCGATTTGGCCGTTTATATATATATATATATCTCCCTCCCTCTCTCTCTCTCTCTCTCTCTCTCTCTCTCTCTCTCTCTCTCTCCCACACCC
>RDPX01000107.1:2015179-2025327 GCA_003991215.1 Morbakka virulenta | reverse complement strand
TCTCTCTCTCTTTCTCTCTCTCTCTCTCTCTCTCTCTCTCTCTCTCTCTCTCTCTCTCTCACACACACCCTCCCACCCTCCCACTTCCTCTTTCTCACCCACTCCCTCTCTTTCTCACTCACTCCCTCTCTTTCTCCCGCTCGCCCACTCACTTCCTCTCTGTGTGTATGTATGTATGTGTGTGTGTCTGTCAGTCTGTTTTCCTAGTAGTAACAGTAGGACGGCAACGGGAAACAAAACTTCTACCAAACCTTATAAATAAAATGCCAGACCATACTCTGCCCAGGGTTCGGTATTTAGTTTCTGCCTAATGACAAAATTTGTATGAGATTTCATGGATATTATATGGGCTTTTTTTCTCTTGCAGTTATTTGAAGTCGTCCGTGAGTAACCAGTCGCCACCCTCTTCATCGCCTCAGATGGTGCCAGCACATAGAAGCATGATGCCACCGTTTAACATACGTCCTCCACAACCACCTCCGCCTACCACCAGAAGATTTGATTTGTTTGATGACGACGATTATAAAGATTTACTGAAGCCGACAGCTCCAGATCTATCTCCATGGACACGAGGATCAAACGATAGCAACACCCCAACATCTGTATCTTCAGGTCCTTTAAGTGGGATGGGACATCTCTCAGTGAATGGGCAGCATAGCAATGGCTCATCCTTCACATCAAAAGCCTCAAGCACACCACCAGGTAAGGAGTCATAGATTTTTTAACATATGTTAAACAGGCTCAGTGAACGAATAATGGGATTTTTTTCTCAGTCCTTGCATCATTTATGAGTCAACTGCCAGCAAAGGTAACTTAATACACCTTATCTTCGTAATGTTGAACATTTTACAGGAAACATTATAAAATATAATTTTTTGAAAATTGTGCTTAGTATTTTTAAGGTTTTAACAAGGTCGGAACAACCGCAACCAGCTGAATCATGTACTCAGTAGACAATTTTATTAATAGGGAAGAACAATAGTAGATGTGTAATCCTGGCTTATGTAGTTTCTTCAATGGATGAGTAAAATGTGATCAAAGATTTATTTTGGGGCAGCAATCTTTTACTTTTCAACAATGTGTTTGGGTGTGAACTGTATTCTTCTGGTATTTTAAGTTACACGTTATTTTCCACAGCTTGGCCAATGCTGTTGTTGGCCTACAACCTATCATTTAAAAATACTGATCAAACTGCTAGTCATATTTCAATACAACAAATAGGTAAATAGAAACATGAAAGTAACATCTGATCAGCTCACTATATATATCCATACTTTATGTTTCTACTGTTTGTTCCTTTTCCCTGGGTGAACCTGTGCAATAGGAAAATGCTGATGAATGCCTCACATATGCGTCTAAAACCGTCGGCAATGACTTTCAAAGATGTGACATATTCATAAATAAATATAATGGAAAGCGAGTAATTGCTTTAATGAAGTGGAATAAACTCCAGACGAAACGGGAATGAGGACTTAAATAAGTGCAACTGGTTTTGAACTCTTGTTGAAAGGCAGGTGGACCCACCCCCCAACCTCACCTCCCACCTCACCCCCCATTCTGAAATATCTGCCGTTTTGTCATAAAATTGTTAATGTTCTTTCATTCGTTGTTATATTATAACTACACATTAGTGTCAACACAACTCCATTAATGCTTTCATTTTGTCATATTCAATTAGAATCAGTCAACTAATATTTTAATAGAACTAATTAATATAATGAGATCAAAAGTATGAAAGCATACCGAATAGCGTATCAACTGCTGTGTTAAAGTAGCATCACACCTTGTTAAGGATGAAGCTCATAGGGAATAATTAACTTGAAGTAACTTTAGCTTTACTAAGGTAATATCACACATGGGTGCTGTAAATCCCCGTGTTGAGGGCCCCAGACTGAACCGGCCGGAGCTTAGCTTTGTACTACATTATACTTTTAGGTTCGTCTTTTTGTGTGGTCAATGTCACTTATAATAGGGTAAAGTAAGAGAGCATATTCTTCTTTCCCATTACTCATTGCGTGTGTTTTTCTATGTTTGTGTATCCGTGTGTTTCTGTGTGGCCGTGTGGCCGTGTGTTTCCGTGTGACCGTGTGTTTCTGCATTTCAGTGTTCGGGGAGGGTAAGGATGGGAGAATCACATAAAATATATCGATATGCACATTACCTTTGGTTCAGACATAAATTAAAGCTAATTCCCTGTCAGACAAGAAACAAAAAGCACATTGAAACTTTTCTTTCGGGCAAGTTATTTAACATCGAACAGAGCTAGGTTGCATTGGAGTATATTCGATACACAAGTGTATACACCAGATAAACCTTCATATCCATGTTTTATATAAAGAGTTATGGTTTGCTATGTTCAGTAAAGATAGACCCGCTAATTGGTGCAGCAGTCACACTATAGAAAACTTCGATTTGCACTCCTCTTTTATACGGGTCACGAGAACTGGTGTCAGAACTTCACAGATGTACAGAAGAAATCGTAGTTAATGTTGATGGTACAGATAATTAAGGATAGATTGTTGACCCGAGTACAGCCAAAAATAATGGAAGTTAGGGGTTTCACCTGTTGTATCGTGAATTTTAGGCTACAGAATTTGCGAAATCTTTAATTATGAGACGTAAGTTGAGAGCATAATACATTTTTTTAATAAGACTGGTCTGATCATCCTCAATGTATGGCGCCAGTTTTAGTGACTACTTATTAAATATGCAACGTACTCCTGTCTATGTATCTCTATATTTTTATTTCGATTTTGATTTTTGATGATTAAGTTAAGGTAAAGAAAGCAATTGTAGAGGTTTTGTGTTAGATGGTCTTCTTGCAAGAAAAAATGTCTTTAAATGTGCTTTGAGAAAATTCACCGCGCGAAAATTTTTGTTTTTTAAATTTGATTGCTATTTATTTCAGAGGGTAAGTTTAAACTTAAGTGTCAAGTTGAAAACTTTATTTTTAAGAAATGACATTGAGAGAAATTGTTATGCCGTGAAACCCAAATTCTATTTAAGAGATACAGTCGGAAACCGTTACTTTAAAATTGAGATTTTACATCAAATTTGGAGGCGGTAGACTTTTTCTGCTATTTAAGGGATCTGTTGAGTGCTGGAGGTGGCAATGAATTCATTGCAACAGTAAGAGTGAAGTCAGTTTGAAGTACATTTTGCGAACTATTACCTGTGCTAACTTCGCGTTTTGACCCTTTCACAACCAGAGAAAGGGTATATAGCAGTTGTGTTAGGAGCGTGCTATATGTTAGTGAGTGCCGGGCCCTCACTCAGCTCTCACTTGCGTGACTACAAGGCAATGGCGGGGTTATGCTCAGATGGATTTGTAATGAAAAAAATCTACAACTTTAAAAGCTTGATGTACTCTTGAGGGCAAGCCGGTTACGTTGGTTTGCCCGTGTCAAGAGAAGTGATACTGTACTCAACAAATGCAGGTGTATTGAGGTCGAAAGCCGAAGGAAAATTGATCGGCCAAAGAAAACCTGGAATTTGACAAGCAAACAAGACCACAAGTCATGAAAGATGGGCACAATTGACCTAGAAAACAGTGATACCTGGAAATTGAGCCAACTGACTGCCAGAAAACGTCAGGCCCCAACCAAAGAAACCCAGGCGACAGTAACATATAACGAACGTAGAAATGAACGAACGAAATTATATTCAGCTGTTTTTTTAAAGAAAAAAATTTTCAACTTTTAGCAACACACTTAGGACAGGCAAATTTGAGACATTTAAAACAAAAATGAAGCCCATTTTGAAATTCCTGCCAGAAAATATGAGGCTGCAGACTGAAGGTGATTCGCTGGAGCAACCCGAAAGTCAAGAACCAGACAAAAGAAGAAGAGGGCGAAGAAAAGGAAGACAAGCATGGAAAATGAAATTTCGCGCTAGCTTACGGTGTCTTGTGAAGATATCCGGGTGGCCCGGGTTAAAAGAGACAAAGGTACCAAGAAAGAGCTCGAGTTTGGGCATTCATTGGATTATGTTAGCCTTTTGACCGTTCGGTGCCTAATGGTGCTTTTACTATTCTCAAACTTAAAATAAACATTCTTGCTTTTCGTTAAAGTTCATTCTCAAGCTTCAACCAATAACTCAAAAGCCTTGCTCATCTAAAGGTGTTTTGCGTTAGTATTAGTTAACTATGGCTGTTTATGTAAATGTTATCTTTTTCGTAGAAACTCGTCCGCTAGTGGCGTTTACAAAGCCTAAGCAGAAGAAAACTGAAGAGGTAAGAATCACCGAATTGTGTGCCTGTGTGAGTTAAATAAATATGACTGTGCTTTGTTGTTCAGTGGTAACATCAATTCACCTCCGTTGGGAGAGCAATGTAGTGAGGTCATTAACAAAGATAAAAGCAATAAAAGGTCTCGCTTCTAGTTTTACAAACAAATCTTATTGAACAGGACAGTTTATTCAGTAAATAAAAGCTTGCTTATTTCGTTACTGGTATGGGTATCCTTTAAATGATGCCCACACCAGTCTGTGGTTTTAGTACATTGTGTTTTTCAGATAGGTGACGTAAATAATGTTAATACACATACCAACAGGGTTCGAATTAGTGTCTCGTGGCACGGAAAATACGATACGCATTTATTTATTCACGACTCCATGTTGTGATGAAGAAGAAAAAAATCACGATACATAAAGGTTTTCTTTATTATTGCTGTCTATGTATTTTTATAATACAGAAATAAAGTAAACGTCGACCGCATTGTACACTCAAAAATCGTATAAAAGCATCACTAAGCTTTGTTATGATACGTTTTTTCCTTTCCGTAAACTTTCAAGAAATTGTTTTTGAAAGACGTGATTTCTACACGTTTTTAGGCATATTTAAAGCCTTCGGCTGGTAAAGTTTTTCCGTTGCACTTCCTTGAAGTTAATTTGAAACCTGACCAACGCTAGTAAGGAATTCGTTAAGGGTAGAAATTGCCGCAAAGCTGCTTAGTTGGTTACCTTCAATTTTCTGTAGTTTTACTCCAAGCTATTAAAAAAATTTTTTAAATGTTATTTTCCCCGTTATTCGCTTGCCCAGACATATACATCTAAAGGACTGTGATGTGCAATTCTTTGGCCGGGACCTTGTCTAGCTCCACCCAATGACTGTTTTAGGAATTTCAGTGTATTCCACACATGTCCACCCCTTACACGAACCTTCAGCCACTTGGTTACGGTAAAGGCGGGTTGAAACAGAGAAAAAATAAAACGGAAAATGTGTTGTTAAGGTGGTCTGTTTTTCCTTGTATTTGACATGGGGTTTTGTTAAAAAATATTAATTTTGTTGTNTCTAGTTCCACCCAATGACTGTTTTAGGAATTTCAGTGTATTCCACACATGTCCACCCCTTACACGAACCTTAAGCCACTTGGTTACGATAAAGGCGGGTTGAAACAGAGAAAAAATAAAACGGAAAATGTGTTGTTAAGGTGGTCTGTTTTTCCTTGTATTTGACATGGGGTTTTGTTAAAAAATCTTAATTTTGTTGTTAGTCTTTGGTTGAGGCATACCCTTCTTGGTACCGGTGAATGAACATTTTTGTAGTTAAGTACTATTTGAACTCCCAACAACGTGTTTTCCAAACTTGTTTTCACTTAACTATGCCCATGGAGGCAACATATATGAAAGTTTATTTCTTGCCTTTAAGAATGAGCCTAATTTTTAAAAAAACACCACTTTTTTCTGTTTCCCGCTTGTATGTTAATGCCCCGAAAAAAGTTAAATAGAACCTTAGTTCACGCAAGGCTAACAAGCCCATGACTTCACATTCCATCCAGATACACAATTATGTATGCTGGCACTTGACAGGACCTAAACGATATAACTGTGTTTTATTTATTATTTTTTTCATTCTGTCATCTTAAACCAAAATAGACGTGATTTTATTATTTCTCACAGTAAAGTTCCTTAGAGCAAGTGGTGCATTTATCTCAGTGTATGGTTTTGAGCCAAAATTTGTGTAGGTTGTTGATATGACGAACGATGAATCATTCATTTTGCACGGGGAACTTTTTTTTGTGGATTTCGGGATGAAATGTTTATTTTCTACGTTGGTTTGGTGATTGCCAGGAATTAACCGTTTCAGCCGCAGTTAAAGGTACCGTAGGGCTTTGTTATGCATAATAATTTGAAGTTCAGTTGCGTCAGACATTGCATGTTTTTGTTTTACTTGTATGTATTAATTGAGCTGTTTTATTTTATTCACAGATCAGCTTAAGGCCCATGTCATTCCGCACACAAAAGAAGGAGGATCCCAAAAAAGAGGTATGTAGAGAAGGTATTTTTACATATTTCGCATACGTGAATATTTTGTGTTGTTGGTGGATGATGCTTTTCGTCCAGTCTGCCAAAGACAATGAAATAAGAACGTCCGGCGTGTTTGTTGTTTTCGGTACAGAATTCGAATCAAGGCATCACTGACTATGAAATACAGATCACTTGACAGCTTTCGATACTCAGTTCAACCATATCTGCTTTAAAGTAATGATTCAAGAAAAAGGATACTTTGCCCTTAAAAAAACCCTTCGCACAAAACACACCACTTTGCACTCACTTAACAGACATTTTGTTATTTTCAGAAGGAAAGCTTAACTATTTTTACTTCGGTGAACATGATTTTGACTTTACAGTTTTTCAAAAGTTAATTACGTGTAGGCTGTCAGGAGTTTTCTCTGCAGCCAGCCTATTTAACGCGATGAAACTTTTACACAGAAAAGGATAAGCATTATATTGGAGCATTCCCGGCTTCCAGCTGACGAAGTATTAGTTAACATAACAAGAGTGTATTTGAAATTCAGTAGCGTTTTGTCTTAAGACCACAGACACGAGGCTTAATCCTTTGAAAAAGCTTGGTTGTGGTGTCTTATTGATTGTGTAGATTTTATGTTATATCCGCCCGAAATTGCGAAAGATCTCATAGGATTATTTAGATACGCTCAATCTTGATTATTTACTTGAAATTATTCGACCTAAAATAGTGTTGCCCTGAGCTTGTATTTACCGCAAGAGATAAGAAAGGCTCGCTTTTATCATACCAGACAAGAATATGTCATGACCCGTTTGGGAGGAGGGCTGATGGATGTTAGTTATAGATAACAGTATGTGCACTTCTTTTGGTGAAAAATATAGTTGTTACCTATTGTCGTCAATGTCACCACCGTGTTAACATTTTTAAACCATTTTGTTTTTGTTTTTAATACGAAATTTAAAACCATATAAATTTTTTCATTCATTGTTTTCGTCGTTGTAAGCCTCAGATAAACAGACGTTTCAGAATTTTTACAAGAACCTTTACACTATCAAAGTAGTAGGGAGAAAGTTGACGAGTTGTCTGATTAAAAAGTTTAAAAAAAAATCAAATGAAGGCAGCTATTTTAAGATTATTAGCAAATTGAATACAAGCAATAGCACATTTGTACTTATTACGTGTATTTAATGTACCGGAGATAACAAGAAATGAGTTTTGGCCTATTGAATGAAAAATGTTGAGAACTTTTTTGAATAAAGAGTTCTTAAAGATATGGAACATGAAATGGAGAATTAAAATACAGCTTTTGCAACAGTTTTTATTTTGTGAAAATATGTGTGAAAATATCAGATACGAAGTTAAAAATCAGGTTATAGGATTAACCGTCTGGGATCTAGGAATTCTGCAACAATATATTTAATGATCCTTCATTGCCGTTTAAAGTAGGGCCAGATAAAGAAGCAGGAGGCATTCGTCAGCTGTGCAGATCGAGCAATGCGCATAGTGTTACTAATTCAGGGCTTTAAATTGCGATGTTCCTAGTTATCCACTCAAATCTCATCAACCGAAGCAGAAATCGGAAAGTCCTGGGGAACGCACTTATTAAACTCGGAAGTCCGAATTAAGTGACTATCCCAAAGGAAAGTTTTTCCGTGCCTCCATGACAAACGTTCATATCTATGGTTGATCTACGTGGACATTGACCAGTAGATTAACACACACGAAACTTACACAACTACATGCTACGAGCTGTACTTAACATTCTTCGGCAAATCCACCCAACTAAACAGCTCCTGTACGGTTCTCTACAAGTCATCATAACTACCATCCGAAAAAGACGGCTGTTAATAGGACATTTCTGGAAAAGTAAACAAACTCATCAGCGAAGTCCAATTCTGGCCCTCTCAACATGGTATTTAGCGAAGAGTACGCGTTGTGCGTACATTCGTCGACGATATGTAGCAGGACTCGGACTGTGTAATTGAATATCTCCCCACAGCAATGAAAGGCAAGAAGAATTAGAGGAGAGAGTCATTGCAATTCGAGCAGGGTTGATATGATGATGATGATAATGACAATAATGATGCCGAGCACCCCTATGAATTTTCAACGGGGAGAGTATAGTGCATTTTTAAAAACTTTGGTAACTCTACGTTGCCATGGACCCTCATCTTTCTTTGTGACGTCCTGTGATCTATAAACTAGATAGCACGCTACCAGTGTATTGAAACAAATTAATTGCATAGTTATTCTTCAGCCACCCGCTTGCTGTCGAACCTTTGAGTCAACCAGGCAGGCAATTCCTGGCTAGTTCTACAATGCTGGGAGTATGGCCGAGAAATTTTAATTGTCTCATTATTGCCTGGACGCCATCGATATCACTTACACCGATGTCAGGATGTCTAAGAATTTTCTACTCCGATTGTGTATATATGTGTAAATGACCAAGATTGGCAAGATCAGGTAACAGTAACTTCGAATTTTTTGAGACACCTTTGAACATTTTTGCTCACTATAGTGTAAATTGTTAACTTAAGTGTGCCCTTTTGTTGTTTTTCAAGTCAGAGTTTCCACTGGGAGGCAAACGCATTATGGCTTCCACTAATGTTTTTCCTTTTTACTTTTTATTTGTTGCAGGAAAAGCCTGGAAAGTCGCAACAGGATGCTGAAAAATCGAAAACTAAGAAAGGAACTTTAACGAAGGCGGAATATGAAAAGAAACTGGTATGAACTTTGTAGTAAATCTGTCAGCATTGAATAATTAATGTTGTGGTAATTTTACTGAAAATACTAATCTTCTCCATTTCCCGCTTTCTATATTGTCCATCCCGTCAACAGTTGTTGAGGGTACGCACACCTGGTCAGTCAGAATGGTGCCTTTTGTGAATAATTCACTCTAAGTTATATGTCTTGTGTTTGAGTTCGAAGGATGCACAGAAGGTGTTGAGTGAGTTTACTTCATGCACTTTCTAACATAGACCAGTGCTGCTCTGTAACTTCTTTTTTTCCTAAATAACGGGGTCTGACAGGAGTTTTTTTGTTTGATATGTTTTTTGGATGCTTTTTTTCTTTCGGTGTACAGCTCCTTACGAGTATGTTCGTTATTATTGCCTGGTATACCTTTGCTTGGGAACTGATATATGTTACCGAGGGATTATGCCGTTTTCGAGGATGCTGTAACTACTCTGATGTAATACCCAGAAAGCTGGGCCCAAATATTTTAGAGAAAATGAGAATCTGCTCATTTTTAGGACATGGACACTTGTTAAATTAAAGGCCCAGCTCTCTGAAGGTATTATATATCGTATAACTCAATGTCAAGGAAGCCATTTTCGAAATTGAGTCAAATTTGACTGCTGATTTATTCCAGTTTAATGGATGGATGTCAGGTTGGAAGCATCCTAACAGATTTTTTACCTCAACAATACTTAGTATTGTGCCGATTCACGTTATTTTTGACCGTGGTTTATTGCGCATCATTTTTTACATTTGCCATGACGTGGACCCCCAGAACCGTTGGTGGTGGCTATTCGGTACTCCTTTATGAGTTTTGCACCAAGTCTGTAAGTTGCCACTAATTTGCATTAGCATTTTATGATACGAAGTAGACTATTAACCATTATTTGACGTTACCGTCAATATTGAAAAACTTACGGACATTGGACCCTAACTACAAGGCAGTCGGTTGTTAAGCACTTTTTGCTAATCAAGATCTTGAAGTTCTAAAATAGCTGGTTTATTTGCAATAATATGTATAATATGTATGCAATAAACATTGTGGCATAAATCCATTTAAATTAATCAAACGCCAGTTGGATTATGGTCATATCATTTCTCCGTACATTCACAACTATACTTTCTGCAAAGGTCCCAGTGGATTAATTTCCCAAACCTATCATGT
>RDPX01000107.1:1991846-2010923 GCA_003991215.1 Morbakka virulenta | reverse complement strand
ACTTGCACTGTCGACACAAGACTATCAATTTGATTCTTGTTCTTAGCAAACATCTTTAAATCATCCATGAATAAAAGATGGTTGATTTTCACGTCTCCAAGCCTGTATCCTGCTTTAGCCTTGCGCAATACTTTTGACAAAGGTATCATACAAATTACAAAAATAAGTGGAGAAAGGCTGTCTCCTTGAAAGATTCCTCTCTTAATGTTGACTGTTCCGAGAGATTCTTCACATAACGTCAATTCCGTTTTTCAATTCCTCATTGATCGCTGAAGAAAACTTGTCACATTTTTGTGGTACTTGTGCCATTTTCAAACATTCGACTATCCAGGAGTGGGGTACCATGTCATAGGCTTTTTTATAATCCACCCATGTCATGGCGAAGTTCTTATGTCGTTTTTTGCAATCAATGAGGATCATCTTGTCAATCAAAAGTTGGTCCTTCGTTCCTCTGCTCTTTTTTCTGCATCTTTTCTGTTCTGTTGGTAGAACATCAATTTCTTCTAGCATCTTGTATACACTATCAGCAATTGCTTTTGTCATCCGTTTCCTTAAGAGTGGTAGACAAGAGATTGGTCTGAAGTTATCAATTATTATTATTGTTATTATTATTATTGTTATTATTATTATTATTATTATGGTGATGATGATCATCACCACCATCATCATCATCTAGGTGGAGGTGTCCATTCCTCAAGAGCTGAGAGGAAGAGGAACACTGTGGTCGAGCGAGAGCACAGTACTACCCAAGAAATGTTTGCATATTAAAGAGCAGTAGAGTTGTATTACTATTCTCTCGCTCGACCACACCGTTCCACTTCCTCTCAGCTCTTGAGGAATGGACACCTCTACTGAGATTTTAAGTATTATTTATTATCTTATCCATTTTTGGCCATTTCCTTTCTTGTTTTTAATCACCTCCCGCCCCTGGCAAACGCCCTTTTATGCACCTTAACCCTGTACTTTCTTTCTGCCAAATTGTTTAGTGTAAGAACTTCACTGTAATGTTACTTGTTTTGCGCTGTTCAAATTCTATTTATTCCTGTGTCGTATTTGCCACCACGAAAGCTTGGTCATTCAAAAAAAATTCCGTTCCACAGTAGATCAGTGCAAGTAAAGAAACCTAGAGTGTGATCTCACTCGCTCAGTCATAATCTTTATTGGTCTTGGTGGTGCTGATGCTGGTGCTGATGCTGGTGGTGATATAGATAGTCAGACATACTTAAAAAGCACTGTAATATTTAACCCAATGGAATAATTGCCATTGAATTGACTTGGAGACTTTTTAGACTTTGAGACCGCAAGACTCCGTTATTGTTAGGTTCAGAAGTTATTGAACGATCCTGTACGATCCTGTTGCGATTTTGGGTTTTTAAGAGAGCAGTTATGCCCAAATAAAGAAGTTTTATTTTTGAATACAAAAGCAGGTCCTTTCATATAGTAAGCATTATATGTAGTGTTCGTTTTTGTTCATAAACTTACTTTCTGTTTTCGTCAATAACATACATTCGCCAACAACAAGTATCTATTTACCATCACGTCAGAATGAGAGTGACAATATGGGCTGTTGTGTTACTTTGTGTTCGAAATCTTGCTTTCGGTATACCTGTTAATAATTTATTGGCTCATATTAATGATCTAATATTAGTGAACTAGTTAAAATGCTTGTGTCAATTTATGGTGTTTTCTTAGCTTTTAGTCACTTCACGCTAATAAGAGCCCGCTGTTTGTTACTAATGTTGTTGTTAATGGTGGTGGAAGTGGTGATGGTGGTGGAAGTGGTGATGGTGGTGATGGTGATGGTGATGGTCAAAGGTAGAAACCATTTTGCTCTATTTTACCATATGTTCCCCTGCTTAACACTTTAACCTTAAAGGGGAGAGGTTCGGCGTGATCTGCTTTGTCTGGGGGTTACTATTCTGATTATATCTGGTCAGTTCAGGGCTTTACGTCAACTACTAGGATGTATTTTGGGGTATGAGAAAAGAGTGCTTTTAAAACCCTTTATGTAGTAAAAAAATGTTTGTCGTGATAGTTTGTTGTTTTGAGAGGTTTTTTTTGTTTTAACCATGAAATGAGCAGCAAGTGACAGATAGCAAGACAAATGACAAAGCGGCTCTTTTATGGCGTCTTGATTGGTAAGAAGCTTTTGTCCATTTTGAATGAAGGGTATAGATTTACTTCAGTGGATTGATAAAGAACCATACTTAAATAAGGAGGACTCAAATTTGTCATTTTAGGATACAAGTATTCAGGATTATCTGGAAAACCCTGAGGAATCTAATCTCAGCTTTTTCAAGGAAATATTATCAACACCAAAGTAAGTTTTTTAGTAATAAAAGATGATTTGTTCACACCTCCATGGTTGTGACTTACAAGTTACTATTCAGATTTTTAATTTAGTTTTTAGCAACTGTTTTAAGGGAGCCCAATCTTGCTCTAGTTTATGCTTTCGTCACCCCATGTGACCTCCTTTTGCCAGTCTAGTCTTTTTGGAAGTACCACTGGTATGGCCATGAAAATGGGATAACATTTGATTGGAAGGTGCAAGAGGCCATGTTTTGGGGCTTTAACGTGTCGAGGTAGATGTGGGAGAATATATAAGAGGAAGTACATATGTGAAAAGGCTGCTCATGGAATAAGAAAGCGAGGTTACAGTGATGGTATGGTTATGTTCAGACTCGAACTGAGGCATACATTGAAAGACTTCTGTTAGGTCTGGACTTGTCAGGTAGATAGAGATGACAACGTGTGAAGAAGAAAACATACCGGTATCAATCAAGACATGCTGCCGGATTTAGAGAAGACTACCGCAGAGGCCGAAGAATCGAAAATCGGGATCCGTATCTCAGATCTGGAACTATTAGGCAGAAAGAGAAGATGTCTGAAGAAGAAAATAAACGTAGATCTGCAAAAAGGGCTTGAATGCTGTCGAATAATTGAGAAGAAGAAAAAACAGAGACCGGCGAAGTGGAGATATCTGGCTTCTCGAGGTGTCCCCTAATCGAAGCATATATATAAATTTATATATAAAATTACGTCTTATTTAATTATTAACTTGAAATGCTGTATGGGTGGGGAAATTATATTCATATGCTTGTGTTTGTGTTTGCTTATCCATCTAAATTCGTTGTACATAGACCCAGAGTCCTCGATATTCTTTCAAATAGAGCGTTTATAGATTTATCAAGAAAGAAACAACAACAAAATCTGGAACTGTCAGTTTCACGTTCTTTACAACTTGTCTATTTTACATCATTTATGCCAAGCTTTGTTGTTTTTGCCAAATTATTAGCTGATTTGAACTTACAAGTTTGCTTTAAGTTTAGGAAGAAACCTTTTTGTTGGTTATTAAATTAAAAACAAGTGTTGGTCTTGTTGCGCTATAGATATATTCAAAGTTGTAAGTAAATCTGAATCTGTTTTTTGCGTTTTGTAAGTCTTTTGATTCAATTGCGGTGGCGACTAAATGGATCAAGTAAAGAGTTGGTGTACATTTCTGATTTCATGCTGTCATTAAAATCAATGGTTTTTACTTAGAAAGGCATTTCATTCGGTAAATTATTTGTATGTTATTGGATCAGAGTTTTAACTCATACAATGTCGAAACTTGTGGCTACATGATGAACCGTAATCTTAAAAGCATGGCTTCCATAATAAATTAATTTTGGGGGAATTAATTTTATTCAAACGACCAGTCATTCATTGTAGGTTCAGTTGTGCTTCGCGATGGCTGTTTAGTGTGTTAAAAACGAACACCTGGTTCAAAGACAAAAATATGGACATGGCAGGTTGATTTGTTGCAAAATTCTTGTCGCACCATATAAGCTTCAAGTCAGGTTTAAAATCTGCCAAATCAAATACACCACAATACAAGGTATAGATATTGATGCTATTTAAGCACGAGTTATACATTACAAGGGACTAGGAAAGTTACGATTGATAGACTCTTTAAGCCTGTCCAACCCCTCTCCGGTCACAAAGTAACTCCCTGCTCTGAGTTTGTTTTGAGCACCTAATTTGCCATAGTTTGAGGGAATATACAAGTTTTAAGAATGCGAAAGAGTTAAAGTGGTTTATGTAAACGACTGTCCATGCTTGGATTCTCAACTACTAGTTTACCGAGTCTGTCAGTGTGTGTGTGTGTGTATGTGTGTGTGTGTGTGTGTGTGTGTGTGTGTGTGTGTGCGTGTGTGTTTGCGCGCGTGTGTGCGCGCTTGTGTGTGTATGTGTGCGTGTGTGCGCGCTTGTGTGTGTATGTGTATGTGCGCGCGTGTGTGTGTGCGTGTGCGCGTCTGTCTGCCTTTGACTATGTGTATGGGTGTGTCTCTAGAAACATACGTACCAACATATACAAATATTTACATACATACATTCGTACGTGCATACATACATGCATACATACATTTATGCTTGCTTAAGTGCATACATACATATATAGTTACGTATTTATGTATACATTTGATGACGGGAAAGACAGACTGTTTGAGGGCATTATACGATCAATTTTATGCCGGCATGTTTTTCCCAAACATTTACGCATTGCGTGCTTTTGTACCTAATCGCAGCAAATTTTGAACATGCTAGTATCAAATATATATTTACAACCATAGATACGCCAAGATGGCTGCTGTTAAGTTATTAAAAAACACAGCCTACAGAGATTCTGCTGATTGGTATAACATGGCGAAGTTAGTCGTGGCGCTATGGAAGAAAAATTTGTTTTCAAAGGAAAATATTTTGGACGTAAGTTAAGGCACATGATAGTCTTTCTTTGACTTCCTGTATCTTTTCTATACCAGCCATGAGCTGTTTGCTGACAATAATGATTTTGCTGAGTAATTAATTGTAAAATTTGTACCTCAAGTTGAAATAAATATTGAAAAGCCCATTGAAACATTTTATATAATTAATTTGATTTCTTGAATATGTGGATATGTACATTACACGAAAGATGTAAAACGTATCCTTGAAAAAGCCCTGAATACACCTGATTCTTTTAGGGTTTTTCCATTATGTTTTTAAACATTGCTCAGAACAGTAATGTATTTATTCTGTCCAAATACCATCTGTCATTAACAAAGGACGGGTGACGGGTTCTGTCATAGATCACAGCTGGTCTTGGTTAGTGACAGCTGATTTGTTGTTGTTGTTTGTTTGTTTTACGAGTTTCTTTAATCCTTATCAGGACAATGTCACAGTCAAAAGCAGGAACAGCTTAAATTCGCTATAAGATTTTGTTATGGCCAAGACTCCGGCAGAAGCGAGCTTTGCTTGGTCAGGAAATAGTTCATTAAAAATAAGAATAGGGCCAGTTGCTACCATTTAAAAAGAAAGATAATGGGATCCGTGCAATGTACAAAACATGGAATGCTTTCAACTTTACTTTTTTTTTTAATTTCTTTCACAACCTCATGGAGATCGTTAGGCAGAGTGCTGTAAGCAGAATTAAATGTGTAGTCTTTGTTATTATAATAGATATTTTATGGAGAGTGTCAGAACTCAATTTGGAAGGATAGAATCGAAAGAGATAGAGAGCAACAGTGGCCTGTCATCTTCATATTCCCATTGTAAGCAAACATTTTATTTAATAGTTCATTAGATGTTTGCGCATAATTTACATTATTCAAGTACATTCTGTTATTTGAGTTTGGTTGTAGCATTCCAGGGTACTTTGTTCCGTTCTGCCCTTTGTATTCCTTATTGACAATCATTTTCATTTTTTGTTGCAGGCGCTGAACCAAGCATCGGACGATATTAAGTTCAATGATCAGAAACACTGTTCAGAATATCTTGCACTCATGTGTTCAACTTTGATTTCTGAGGTAAACTATATAACTTTTTATGACATTTTAGTTTTTCATTTAAGTGTTCACAAGGCATTTGGTAGGTAAATAACTTTAAGTAGGCAGTTGGACCTGACTTAGCTTAATCTACTCGTATCATGATTTACGAAAAGGAAACCATAAATCACTTGGATAGAGGAAAAGATGCTCGACGTTAAACTTGCTATCTAAACATATTTTAGACCTAGATATGGAAGATGCCTGGAAAATAGTGCCCTTGCTTTCCTGAAGTCAGTCTTCAACGAAATGTTGGCGATTGAGCACATGCCGGGTGAATGGCGGAAGGGAATCCTTGTACCTGTTTTTTAAAATAAGGAAGATTTGCAAAACTCCCCCAACTGCAGTGGGATTAAGCTCACAAGTCATACTATAAAGCTTTAGGGGAGAGTAATCGACGGAAGGATGCGAAGGGAGGTCGCGATGTGAAGAACTGTTCGGATTTATACCTGAAAGGAGTATGATGGAATACGATAAATGTCGTCTTCGCATTGCGCATGTCACGGGGATGTGCAGAGGGAACTTCGTTGTGTGTTTGTTAACCAAGGAAAAGCTTACGATCGAGTACCCCGACAGGAAATATGATTCTGAGTGAGGAAAGGAGGTATAACCGAGAAATGTGTAAAGTGTGTACAGGATGTGTATGCTGCCTGCGAGACAGTAGTAAAGTGCGCATTTGGAAAACAGAGTCATTCAAAGTTGCAGTGGGACTACACCAGGGCTTGGCAGGGAGCCCATTCCTTTTTGCAGTGGTCATAGACGTGCTCACCAATCCCAGAAGGCAAACAAGCCTAGGAAACATGTTGTTTGAAGATGATGTTGTTGTGTTCAGTGGAAAGGAAGAAGAAGCGGAGGAAGAATTAAACAATTAGAGGGAAGTCTTGGAAAAAAGGCTAATGAAATTTAACCGATCCAAAACAGAGTACTTGTGCATTAACACAACAGCAATCCTCCCACCGATCGTGATCATGGATGTGGACGACCCAGAAGTGACAGAATTCAAGTATCTAGGGTCCACTATACAAGACGATGGAGCCATCATATGTCATCTATTACTTTTCACCTCACTTCACACAGTTTCAAACAAAATCAGCTCCAGTCAAACCTCATGGAGGACATAGAGGACATAGAGGATTGTACTGATTTTTGTTTCAGCCGCAGCAACTCACCGTGCAATAACATTGAAAGAAATTTCAGAACATACGCAGAATAATAGGCAGCACTGTGCGTTGCAAATTGCGGTGAAAATAGGAGGCTGGGAAACAGTAAAGTTAAAGCCATTTCTGGAAAGAGGATAAAGTTCAATCGATAACAAAAATAAAATTATCTTTCAGGGTACAGCAATCATTTTACCACAAGCATTACGGAAACCAGCAATTAAACTTGTTCACGATGGTCATCAGGGACAACCCAAAACGATAACATTAATGAGAGAATTTGTCTGGATCCCAGACCTCGCAACATTGGTGAAGGAAGAAATTGAATGATGCTTCGTTTAGTGAGCATCTTCACTGTCAACTTTTGCAGAACTTTTACGATCGGCACCATTGCCAAACTGACCTTGGAACGAAATAAGGATAGACTTCTGTAGACCATGACCCATCAACGTAGTGAATGGCCGTCCGTCATTCACTACCGATTGACAATTGATTCGCATTGATAAAGCTAGTGAAATAGGTCTTTACATCAACCCTGGAAAAACAAAATTTATCAGCCACAATCAATAGAGGAAGACTATAAATCGAGGAATGGTAACAACATCATCTGTCAAGGAATTAATTTACCTCGGCAGCAAGATTGAATGTACGGAAGGAGACATACCCGTAGACCAAAAGCCTGTTGGGCCCTTGATAACCCGAGTACCATCTGAAAGCCCTGAAACCCTCCCTGTCCAAAAATCAGAATAGAGTCTTCTTCAAAGCACCAGTATAATCTGGCCTGCTTTATTGTTCAACAGCTTAAACACTGTTGTACTACCAGGCAGTATCACTTGGTGGAACACAGACAAAGATGTTACGGGTTGTATTGGATATCGGCTTGAAAAGACATTAATCAAAGAAAGAAAAGTGTGTGGCTAGCTTCCTCCTTTTCTTGTCTTCAGTGAGAAAGGGGAGACTCACTGATCATTCCTGGAGAAACAAATCAGAACTTGTGAGTGACACCCTCTTGTGGAACCTTAAGCGTGGTAATAAATCAGTTACAAGACCCTATCACTACTACTGCCAAGTATAGGATTAGTAATAGACCGGCACGATGAAGCTACGAGAAACCAGGAAATGTATAAAACTTCAAAAATATCCAAACGAACGTAGAAATGTAAAAACACCAAACATCCAGGTTATAGAAAAAGTTCTTGTGAAACAAAACACAAAACAAGTTAAATACAAATTTTGACACGTCAAAGTTTATTTCAGCCAAAGGATCAAGAAATTGCAGCAAAAATAAATGAATGTTAGTTAACTGTCAGTCATGCGTCATCTTTTAGGCGAATATCTGTGAAACCGATGGATGATGATTATGAAATTTGTAGTCAACCGATCGAAGTGTCACGAACCTCCCAGGACCCCCTTTTCTAAGTAAGAACTTTCACCCCTTTAGCCCCTCTCCACAGCTTGTTTACATTTTTCCGTTGGTTCGTTCATTTTAGGATCGTCTGTTTTGGATATCATTATCGTAGGCTTCCCCTTTGTACGTGCGCATGCAAGTCTGCTCAACAGGCATGCATCACACCCGTGACATCCCCTTCCTTTGTTTTACTTAGAGGTGCGGGATTTTCCCATCATTGTTAGGCCGTTGTGCTTTGTTTAGTCATCGTTTATTTTGTGTCTCTTTACATTTGCCTGTATGTATTGATTAGTTTAACGTCATTTAGCTTGTTTTTGCATACCTATTCAGCCCACCCCTTCCTTTCCCATGTTTTCACGTTATTCTGTTTCTGTAATTATCTTGCCAAATGGTATATATAGGGATGTAAAGATAGATTTTGGGGATCAGATCAGTTGAGGTGGCTCAAGGAATTACGTGTGCTTCCTGAAGTTACGCCTTTAGTCTTTAAGGACTACTGTTAGGATAACCAAGGTCTCACAATACACTGTGTGTGTGTGACAGAAGAATAAAAAGTAGAATTACAGTTGAGAAAAGCAACCAGAAAGAAAATTCCAGTATAACAATACGGAAACCGCTTTTAAACTGGTTATTACATAATTATTTAATTGTATTAACCTTTGCAAAAATTGGAGGAATAATGTTGTAATTACACTGTAAACTGATCCCAGAGCCGCAGAGCTGTTGTGTGACATTGTTCGACATAATGAGTAAGAGAAGATTTACATTTAAAAGTAAAGAAGATGCCATTTTTTGTTTCTTGAACTCATATCGAAATACAACAGTAATAGTAACCACAGAGAAGATAAAGTGTGATGTCCAAAAAATAATCTGTTGTATTTATGTTTCTTCTTACGTTTATTGTCTATATTAAGAAAACTCTTGTGGCAGTCCCCCGATTTTTATCAACAGCTGTCATAGCAGATGATATATTCCTGTATGCCTACATTTGTTTCTCTCCCAGCTAACCAGAGAATATGTCTCCTGTGTAAACTACTGAACTTTGTGTATTTGTATTTGCATCCAAAGTTTTACCGCCAACAGTTTAAAGCAATGACCACATTTGTATATTTTTTTCAAACATTAGGAAGCATATGCTCTGAAGGATTTTGCCTTGTTATGTGAAAGTGGAAAATTTTATCCGGCATTCGCAGATTGTTGTGTGAAAATTGTTGAGAAAAACGGACAGGTACGTTGATGTGTTGATCTTTTCATTTGTAGTATTTTGGTATCCGATTCAAGCATTTTCAGAGGTGATTAAAAAGTAGATAGAATAACGTGTATTGTGTAATGTGTATCGTATGAGCAAGAACAAATTCCCATTTAACATGAACACATGGAAATATTAAAACCAGTTTTAAGACCAAATTGTGACATCAAATGCTAGTCAAATTTTCTGGGGTGTGGCTTTAAGGCTTCATTGTGTTTCATTAAGAGAATGAAAAGTAGTTAGCCGTTATATTCAAGGAATAAAACGGTGTAAGGAAAAGAAGGCTTATTTTCAGTTAGGTCATTTGATAAAAGTTAATTTTAAAAAGGGAATTTAATAACTGGTTTGTTTTGACACCCCACATTTTTCTGTTTCTTTTTGCTTTTTACTGGTACCGCTATGTCAATAGTTATTGCATATCTTTCTCTCTTATCAATGATGACTATGTCCGTTTTCCTTTCGTTTATTATTATTATTATTATTATTATTATTATTATTATTATTATTATTATTATTATTATTGAGTGGTGGAACAATACGAGCTCACGGGGAACTCTGGGGTAGAAACCCCACCAAACCCATCCGATTCCCAGCCCGATAAGGGTAAGCTGGGTGCATGGATCACACCCAAGTGTGTGCGATATTGATGTTAATTAAAACAGCACATGACCTTGCAGGCGGGGACTGTTTAGGTTTCCCACTTTAGATGATCCATTCTGCTCAAAACGGTCTCCCGGAGCGAGGCTTCACCCAAGACCTCAGGTCTAAGTAACAGTGCGAACTCGGTACTCGGCCCTTTAGAACCTGACATCCGCGCTCACAACACCTAGATATGATGCTCCCACACTATTCCCGCCCATGAAACAAAAATGTGTGACGTGTCAGTTCTTTCGGGACATGCACAACTGATTAAGTTCGTGCAACTGACTGGCAAGTCTGCGGTTAGAGCGGGAATGTTTGATCTAGCCCATTCATAATTACCAGGCAAAACTAGTTCGTGTACTCCACCAATCAATTTAGATCAGAGGTCATACGTCCTACGACGCTGCGACACTGGCTGACAATAATACTCAGTGTCTGGTGTAATTGTCAGGGTAATTATTATTATTATTTTATGCTTTGGGTTTCGGAAATATTAATACACTATCACGATCTATACCAAGTACCATCCAGAGACCTCATTTATAGGAATACTGTTAAAGTGACATTAACATTTGATCGGAAATCAATAACAACTTTATGAGGTCCATTTAAGTATGAAAACAAGAGCTACGTGGATAGAACTTTTCCCAGAATGTGTGCTGTGCCTGAAGCTTTTGAAGTTTTGCTAAAGAAGGAGCCACAGAGATCTGAGAAATATATTTTGGGGCAATCTTTACCACTATACCCAATGCACCGATGGCGAAGCAGCTGCTATCGTTTCCAGTGCTCTGTAGACAGGCTTCAAGACCAATTGAGTATAAATGTTGTAAAGATTTTGAATGTTGAATCGCCTTGTGTAGTCACACGCTATCATCAAATGCTCCCTCTAATAGGCTTATTACCAAAAAATTTTGTAATGCCCTCTTCACACAATACAGGTTGGGTGAGAATGAGGTCATCATGCAAACACTTACGTCAACTGTAAAACTACTCACCATTAATAGGTCAGTATGCAGGGCACATGACTCGAGTTGGTCTCTTAGCGTTGGCTCGAGTCCAGATTATTCCAACGTGTGGTTGTTATCTATTCGGGTGAAAATATTACTTTTTTTCAGGCGCGTTCAGACCTTTTCGCGATTTGTTTTGACTTATTTTTACTTGTGTTGTTTTTCGTTTTGACAGTTTAGAATTCTTATATTGATAAATTATATCATACACAGGGCCTATTTTCAAATGAACCTTGGTCTCTATACTGATTGGCAAACCTAAGGTTTTATTTACGTCTGGATTTTTTTTCTGACCAGATTTTACTAATTATTTATTTATATTTATGTATCAAGCTTCGGGCGACTTTTTTTTGTTTGATTGTCAAAATTTTAAGCCTGTGTTTGTCATTCGTTGGATGGCTCTTGATAACATAAGGATCACATTTTTCTTTAAATAACAACAAGAACACCAGTAAGCATACTTAAAACGGAAATAATTAGATCTTTTATGTATAATCTATCTTTGATTACTCAGCACTAATGACACTCTAATCAACATTAATTCAGAGTTATTCGCTTTACTGATGACAAATACCACACGTGCTTGAATATTATGTCAAATACAATTTGGGGGAAAAACCACAAGTGATTTGCTGTCATGGCCTTTTATGAGGATGAGTTCTCTTTTGGTAACGAGTTTCGCAAGTGGGGATAACAGTTGCGAAGGGCGCTTATCTCCGGAATTCGTTTTGCCGGAGTAATTTGTAGATTTTTTTTTTCACCGTGTAAAATTAAAAACAGTTTTTCCACTGATGCTTGTTATACTCTTATTCAAAATGGATAGCACATATTGATCAAAGAGAGAAAGGTACAAATTTTGAAAGTAAGGGTACCATCGTTTTTGTCGAGCTGGAATAATTGAAATTTTTTTTTATTT
Source organism: Morbakka virulenta (assembly GCA_003991215.1). NCBI lineage: Eukaryota > Metazoa > Cnidaria > Cubozoa > Carybdeida > Carukiidae > Morbakka > Morbakka virulenta. The sequence continues at coordinate 1,998,701 of RDPX01000107.1, read as the reverse complement.
GGGTAGAAATTAATGCCTTATTCATTCATAAATACGGACCCGAACGGGAATCGTTTCAGATCTTGACCTTGTTATGAGGTTCCAAGCGCAAAGCAGCACAATAAGATTATGAAAAATAGTGAGAACCCAAGTAGTTTTCAAGTCTGATATCACGAGCAGTTTCAAGATAGGAAGAAGATATAGGGTTGCCGGGTTTAGTGAGTTACTTTCAGCTGCACAGGAATTTAAGGGAAAAGAAGAGATGAAACACAGCTTCAACTTGATTTTGTTAGCGATTTTGACAGGTTTCGAAGCAAACTGGTACATTTATGCATCCGTGAAGGATAAATCCTACAAAGTTTCTGTGTTGGTGGATGGTAATGGGTGCATCGAGTATTGAAAGTGTGAATGTCGAAGAGGCGAAGTGCTCTGTAGTCATATGGCTGCGATAAATATCGATTTAAATGTATGACGAACACAGAACTTACCAACTTGGTGCTGACAAGGAGGCTCAGATAAAATAGCCATAGCAGACTTCAGAGTTCTAACCAAAACTAGAAAACTAGATTATAGAGCTTTTGGGACATTAATCAGTCGAATGAATATATACATATATATATATATATATATATATATGGTAATAATGAAAAACAAAATAGTCAATATAAGTATACTAATAATAAATAGAGCTGGAGAACTGAAGAAGGCTGTTATTTAACGAAAGTATAATGTGTGGGATCATATGGATTTTAAACTACAGTTCGCGCATTGAGGATTGAGAAAAGGAGGCGATGGCACGCAGCCATGGGCTCCGTAATAGAATCTCATTGTGAACGTATACAAATTTGGCTCAGTTAGCAGGAATTCAGTATTTTGAAACCTTGCAGAATTGACACTGGATTTTATTCTTATTGTAAATGATCGAATTAAGTGTTCGAGCATTCTTTATGAAATCGGGTATTTTAAGGAATGTTTATTCTAAAGACCAAGAAAAGTGCTGTCCATAAATGTTTCATTATGTTTTCACAACCATAAAATATATTTTTGAAATTCTACATCACTATCGCACTCATGGCGCCGATTTAAATACTATTGGCAGCATTTTCCACATCGGATTCTGAGTCTTTCCTAATATTTTTATTTTCTCAGAAATTTGAAGAGATGAGCTTTAATGCAAAGAAATGTTTAATTAAAACAGTTTTTATTCAAAGGGGTCATCCTGTTGAAAGAAGGCTTTTTTCGAAAGGGACATTTAATTGGCACAGTGCATCGTTATCACCACTAGGTTTTTATCCTATTGAGTTAAAAAATGAAGTCAATGAAGAGAGACCTGGTTAAATTTGTGGATTTTTAATCTCCATTGTAAACTTTTTATTAACCTACGTGTTGTCTCTGCCCTTTTTATGTCATCCCCCTCCCACCTCCCACTCGAAACATATACGCTACGTGCCTGATATGTACTGATATGTAACACTAAAATTTATATATCCTCTAATTATATATCATGTATATTTTGTGATAATAGTAATAATAATGACCAAATGATAATAAATTACTTACTTTATGATGTATTTTCTCGTTTCTATATTGTTAATGTTACCAACGATGATTTTAACATTTTGTTACTATACATCTTCTATACTGCGAAACAAGAACATTTTCGAAATCCCGAAGAAATGAAATACATTGTGTTGAAAGTGTGTTGACAACACGTCAGTCTCTGACTCCCTCACCCTGTCCCTGTCCCTGCCCCTGCCCCTCTCTCCCCCAGTGAAACAATAAAAAGGAAGAGAATTCCAAAGAGTAACATTGGAAAGAAATGAATGCAAGTGGAAGCTCTGCACCTTGGAACCGCAACACATAATGGGAATAGGTTTATTAAGGAAGGAGTGAGGCGGTGGCGAGTAATAGACTGAATCGAATGGTTTGTGGCGAAAATTCACCCGTGTTTTCATTAACTGGGTGTTAACTTATAACTGTATACAGTATTTCTGCTATTATTGTAGTATTAATCTCTCGGATTAATGTTTTTATTCACAATGGCAATAAAATGTAGATTTAATCAAGGGAACATCCATAAACACTTGAATACAAGATGGACCATTAGCTTATTTTATTATGAATAATACAGGACTTATTTTTGAAATTTTTTGCTTACCGATAGTTATCTCGTTTCCTTCTGCCTCGTTATCCTGAAATAAAAGACGTGAGAGTCTGTCACGCCATTATGCAGTTTAAACCCATTCCCCAGTTTCCCAGTCACTCCTCACATTGAAAATTCTTGAATCTATAAACTTATTGGAAGTCATAGATATAGGAGTTTCGTGACGAGCTTTTTCTGTGCTACTTTTCAAGGGATAACTTCTCCCACTGTCAACCTACTAAAGTGCCTAGGTACAGGTGTTAATACTTAGACGGTGTGGACCTAAGTGGGGCTAGCACTTTTTATTCTTCTCTTTATTTGTCACTAGCGGCTGTTGAAAGCTATTGTTTTTATCCATAAGACGTAGACTGATGGAATTTGATATTTTACCCCACTAATTTGGAGCTGGTTGTAATTAATAGCAAGTGTTCGCGCCAAGCCCTTGGTGAAATAAAATGTTCCATTCAGACCTATGGATATTCTTTGCCTCAACAAAAATAATTCGTATTGTTAAAAATGTTTCCATTGTTGATGGTTACAAGCCTTTCGGCCTCCCATTTCATCCGTTTTTCCCTACTGTCTGCTCTCGATATTTGTTGCTTAGCAAACTAACTAAAACAATTAATTCGTTTACTTTCCTAAGTTTTTCTTAAAATTTTTTGTCACTGTTCAGCTTTTTTTTACCCCACCGCAACAGCTGTTTAGTGCTATCTGCTTGACCACGCATTTAAGTTCTTTGTAAATTCCGCAATAGCCAACTACTTAATAGAATGTTGAAGGTAGCTCATTCCATTGATCGTACGGCTACTCAATCATCTATCAGTCCTCGTGTCAAACAGCGCATTCCAACTTGAAATAGGCGATAAGAATAGATTTATCTGTAAAGTTAAGAGATTATGTTAAACGTTTTTTACAGAAGTTATGTCATATGGCCCTTCTAGTAAGTTTATTTACTGTTAGTTTATTTCTTGGTTCTCGTTTTTAAAGGACTGGCTTCTGGAAAATTTTCAAAAGGAGAAAATATCGTTCATGAGAACACTGCCAGGTAAGCGATATTTGATTATTCCATTCTTGGTGTAAAGAAATTTTTTGCTGAAGAATTGTTACCCAAAGACGTTGAATATTGTGCTCTTTAATCCCGTTATATTGCATGTTTGCTTCAGACATTTCAAGTTATTGCTCCCAGAGATTAAGATTTTATTAGGTCTTTCATTATTTATCTTTTACTGATAGGTGAAATAACTATATTTACCTTTTTTGTTCAAAGGTGCTTTGAGTACGAAAATACCAAAGCAGTTAACATTCATTAGCTTTACATAACTACATTTCCACAAAGGAAATTTGCTTTTAAGTCACTGAAAGTACGTTTAGACAAGGAATTTATTATATTAAGGTTCTTGGGTAAACATTTTTACATTGTTCATAAAACCTTCAGTTTTATGTAGCTGTGAAAATCGTTGGTATAGTTCTGTTGAAACGATTTCAGGTCTAAAGAGAAGCAGACAAAATTTTAACTCCTTTTTAGATGGTTTCCCACAAATAGGCGAAACCCAAGCCATTTTTGTGTATCTTCGACCGTTGATAGAAACACCTGCTATTTGCTTTTCTGATGTTCAACATCGAAAGATCTATTGGAATCCATTAATAAACAGTAATGGATTACCAAATCATTGTTAAGGTAGCACCAAGGGCTACCATTTACTTAGCTTAAATCTTTTTAAGTAAAGGTTGTCGTAAAGGCGTGTTGTTATGGTAACGCGTTGGGCCTGGTTTTTTGCCCAGGTCTGTTTCCTGAAAGAAGTTTTAAAGGAGTATTTGAATAACGTTAAAAGATGTTTTGTAAACAATGATTGGTATTTCTTTTCAGTGTAGTTCTTATTTTGTCATTGAAGTGGGTTTTGCCGAATTTTCGTTTAACTCATGGGATGATTAATCAATGAGCATTGTTTCCTAACCTTAGCCAGCGATTGTTAATTACTGCAATGGGGGGTAGGACAATTTTTTAGATTTCCTGCTATGCTTCGTTTAGTAAGAGAAAGTATTAAACCCGAGTATTTGATGGTCCAAATTAATCAAAAACATTAATCTTTGGCTTTCTTTACTCTTGGAGTAATTAGTATCATCAGTTTGTTATGATGATGTTCGATATTTACTTTGCCTGATAAGGTCAACAAATGATGCTTCATATTCCGAGAACTTAATTGTTAAATGCCACCAGGAGATTATGTCAATTTTGAAGATGCCTTGCTGTGTCGAAATAATCTGCATTATTAAAAGATGATGCCTTACAATCTGTGCTCCCGTTGACTCGTGTTTTGTTTTGTCTGTTTGTTACACCTGTTGCTTAAATTTCTCGTAATGCCCAACAATTTGAAGTAAAAACTCTTCTTTTTTTTCTCCCCTCACAGCCGAGCGGCAAGCAAATGACTGCTTGATGGAAGTCGCCGAGTCAAAAGTATGTGGGTTTGTTTTGTTTTAGGGTTTTTGGGGGGTTTTTTTTGGGGGGGGTAGTTTTTTCATATTTGATCCCATGCAGAATAGCACGAGTGAATTACTTGTTTATTTTTCCAAACTTAGTGCTCTTCACTAATGATCTTCACTAAAGAAATGTGCTAGTACGATTCGCATGTATTACATGATTGCTTGCTACCATCGATACACCTGCTCCCATTAAGATCACACTTAAGAAGATGACTTTAACTTAACGAGGAGATTTAAGGGTATCATAAACCCCATGTGGAATAAGACCTATCCTTGGGGTTTCGTTGTTTCTTGTTTTGCTTTTTTGTAATGGATATTTTTGTGTATTCGAGTGCACGCGTATGTAGTTTTGCATTCTAGCAGCCTCTTTATCCTGTGAGAATATAAACTTGGAAACTTAAATCACCACGAGCGATTTGTCAAGTATTCAGATGACAAATTAACATTTACTTGGCCACTGCCTTAGTTAAAAATGCTTCATTCTACGTCATCAAGTCTTTAACCAGACCCTTGCAAATATGTATTTGCTGGAAGAATGATTGGAACCTATCAAAATCTATGAAGTGAATTAAATGATTCGTTTAATTCCAGTAGATATAAGCATATTTTTACCCTCGTTTTTTTATGCATCATCAAAGTGTTTTGTTTGTGTTACATTTCACATTTGTGCTTTTAAACAATCAGTTTGTCAACTTTTGCCAACTGGAACCTTCAGCCCAGCATACAAGACTCATTGGCTCAAAATGTGGAGAGGTTTTTCCCCCAACAGTAGCTCCCTACTTATAGTGATTGACTCTTTTTCCCTAATGGTTGAAATATTGTATGTTTTAGCTTGTAGTTAAATGGAGGTTTTCGATGACTCAAGTGCAATCTACCAGATAATTCGCTATTTTAAATTGAATGCCGAAAATAAATTTGCCTGAAGACCCGACCCTTTACGTTTTTGTTTTAGAAAATATCTTGTGCAATTTTTGTGAAGGGTGGGGGCATGTAGTTTCAGTAAATTTTTTTGTTTTCCGGGGTGGGTGGTAAAAGTAACGGGTTTAATGGGACGGCTAGTTGAATCGTCCCACATTTAATTCAGGCAGTAAGATATAATTTGTTTTCGTTTTATTTTTTTCAATTTATATCCTCATAATTAGCAATGCTAGTTCTACTGTTTCAAATTAGTTTAACGCAGGAGTAAGAAACGCAGCTCTAGACTTTTTAACACTAACGAACTCCGATGGATATGTGACGAAAGGCCAAGCACGACTTGGATATTATTACGAATAGTTCACATTGGACTATTTAATTGCAACCCTCAAAAGATGCCATCACTATTTTAGTCGTGTTCCTCCATTAGAATACTTACTCAAAGATTTTCGTGACTGGCTTGGTCATAACCATTTAATCACAATCAACAACATTAGTAATCTCAACTAACCAATCTTTCGAGTTCTAACTTCGATGGTTCTGATGAGGGTGTTTATTAGATTTGCGCTTATGTTCTGGGGGATTTTTTGTATTTCAAGCCCAGACAAGGGGTTAAAATACAAAAAAGGTGCCACTTCAAACCGTTGAGATTACTTTGTTTCAGTTACAGAAAGCGACAGAATGAAAGAAACCACAATGAATAAAGTTATTGTTATTGAATAAACACGAGGCTTTTTTTCAAAGAATCCACATCTGTTTTAACAGACCGGACAACCAATTTATCGGATTTGCCACATTTACAGTCCCATTTCGACATTTTATTGTTTAGTTTAAGTCAGTGTTTAGTATCACCTTAAGTTGTTTACAACCGCTTCTGCCACAACTTAAGACACATTGAATAGAACTCTTTAACTCGTGATAAAAGAACTCGGCTGTTTATTGTAAATGGGCTTTTTCTTTGTTGCTAAATGCCTTGACCTCCCAGCGGTAGCTTGTGTTATGATCGGATGGTCGGATTCAGAAACATGGAGTGATAAATCCGACTTTTTTGTACAAAAGACAGGTTGTATTTTCGGGTTGGCTAGAATTAGAAGTTTTTAGTTTCGTTCTTGTTTTTCATGTGACAGTAGTTATACGAGTAATAATAGTTGTCGGAAATAATAATAATAATAATAATAATAATAATAATAAAAATAATGATGATGATAATAATAGTGATTACAATTACGATTGACTGAGGTGCTGTCGTGGACATGGCGATCGCATATAGCCCTCTCCATATCGCAGGCTTGCTTGGTTAGTTTTTTAACTTACCCCTCTGGGCCAAAGTGCCACGT
>RDPX01000107.1:1964356-1991430 GCA_003991215.1 Morbakka virulenta | reverse complement strand
AACTCGTGATAAAAGAACTCGGCTGTTTATTGTAAATGGGCTTTTTCTTTGTTGCTAAATGCCTTGACCTCCCAGCGGTAGCTTGTGTTATGATCGGATGGTCGGATTCAGAAACATGGAGTGATAAATCCGACTTTTTTGTACAAAAGACAGGTTGTATTTTCGGGTTAGCTATAATTAGAAGTTGTTAGTTTCGTTCTTGTTTTTCATGTGACAGTAGTTATACGAGTAATAATAGTTGTCGGAAATAATAATAAGAATAATAATAATAAAAATAATGATGATGATAATAATAGTGATTACAATTACGATTGACTGAGGTGCTGTCGTGGACATGTTTTGCTAAGTAAAAAATGGCGATCGCATATAGCCCACTCCATATCGCAGGCTTGCTTGGTTAGTTTTTTAACTTACCCCTCTGGGCCAAAGTGCCACGTTTCACAGTTAAGTACGGCACTTGATGAGAAAACATAATACATTTATATGAGTGCCAAGGGGATTTATTTCTTGACAGGTTAGAGTACATAAAGTCAACTTGAATGTTTTGTTTGCAAGCTTCGAGTTTACCACCATCTGTACTTTTTCGAGGGATCTGGGTTGTCCAAACTGGTTATGTCTTATTCATCAGTATGCAGATGCCTGATATATCCTTATACGTTTGTTTGCCTGGCGCCTTTATTGGCTTTTCACATTAGTACCCAAGCGTCACTTACCCAAGGGTGTGCCCAGTTCACCACTGAATGATAATAATAATCATCATAATCCAAATAATGATAGTGTTTGTAGGAATATGAGCAGTGTGAAAAGCAGTCACAACACTATGAAAAGTAATTATTATTTTCCTTTGCGCTGGCCTACTGTATAAATTTGCTATGTGGGCGTAAAACATCTTGCCTCATACTTGTAGTTTCAGTATTAAACTGCTCACACATATATATAGTTCAATCTGCTGATACTTGATTTGTTTTTCAACAGCGCATCAGTGCAGCTAAAAATTTACGAATGTTTGCATTCCAAACAAAGACCCCATCAACTGCTGTGAAGACAGTAATATGTGGAATAGTGCTTGGCATAAGCGCATCCAGAAGTCCAGAAATTTGAGAGTAAATACACATATATACATACATACATACATACATACATACATACATACATACATACATACATACATACATACATACATACATACATACATACATACATACATACATACATACATACACACATACTTACTAATTTACTTACTTTCTTACATGCATACATATACGTNTATGTGGGCGTAAAACATATTGCCTCATACTTGTAGTTTCAGTATTAAACTGTTCATACATATATATAGTTCAATCTGCTGATACTTGATTTGTTTTTCAACAGCGCATCAGTGCAGCTAAAAATTTACGAATGTTTGCATTCCAAACAAAGACCCCATCAACTGCTGTGAAGACAGTAATATGTGGAATAGTGCTTGGCATGAGCGCATCCAGAAGTCCAGAAATTTGAGAGTACATACACATACAAACATACATACATACATACACACATACTTACTAATTTACTTACTTACTTTCTTACATGCATACATATACGTATATATATATAGTATTATTCAAGATCACAAAAATATTCTTTTTTTTACTTCCAGGGATTGCAGTTCCTCTTTCCTGCTCTCTATCTTCAAGCTGAGTTACTTAACATTCTGAAAACAGAATCAAATACAAATACAGTGTACAAGTGGATAAAGGTTTGTAACTGTGTCGTCACCATTTAGAGTAATTTTAACAATGTTAACATGTTACGCAATTGTTGTTTTATTGAAAAAACTACACTTCTACTAAGGAAGCAGATGCGACGACAAAATGCTTAGATTTTTGTGTGTGTGTTACTATGCCGTTTTGGTGTTACCTTGTATGGAACGTATTCTGCAAGTTAAGGTATTCAGAGAATACATAGAACAGATTCGGTCCATTATTTGAGATGTTAAAAAGTCTGTTGAAGTATACGAAATGAACAGCATTGCCCTTAAGACGACGGTTGACACCTGTTAGCGACAAAAGCAGTTTGCCCAATGGTTTTTTTGATTAAACAACGTTTTGTTCAGTACATGGGCTCTTGACATATTTTGCTCGCGCCTGTTTCCTTCTTGTTGGATGAAATGCCTGTGCTATTAAGGATGTTTATTTCTTTCGAAATTTAGTGTTGATTTTTATTTTCTCAATAACATTCCATTACAGTCACCCCTTAAACAGCCATACTCTACGATGTGAACACCATTGTCTGTCCTGTAACGCTTGACGTCAGTTAACTAATAAATCTTTTTGCACGATGTTGTTTCGGTAGACCTCTCGTCATGATTTGCTCTTGCCTGTTTCCCTCCAGTCAAGTAAAAAACTTATGGATCCGAGTTTGTGGATTTCTTTCGAAATTTAGTGTTTCTTTATTTCCCAAACAATACACAGTTACAGCCATCGACTCCATAGTCCATAGTCTGACAGCAAACTCTGTTAAAAATCCGAGCTTTTGCCTTTAACTGACTTTGCTTAAGCTATCTTAAGGCGTTTACAGTATCTTTCTATTAGCTTTGTTGAATTTATTAAGCTCCGAAGGTCATTTTTACAAAACCTTGAAAATTTAATAAACTAAATTGTCTAGATGTGAAGGGGCACACATTTTACGCTGTTCTAGCGTATGTAGTATTTGGATTTCAGCCGTTCCTGATTCTAGAATCAGAAGTACTCGTTAGCTATTCAAGCAGGGGTCGAAAAACCGTTGGTTATGAAATGTTTGTTCACCACTTATCAGTTATGCCCGAAGAAAGATATAAACCTTAGGACATTTTGTCTTATAGGATGAAGAAAAACCTTCTTTATGGTCTTTAACACGACTTGTTACACGTGGGTAATTTGTATTAACGGGCGCTTATATTACCAATAAAGTAACTGTCGTTCTTTTAAGGACACTTACTTTATTAGGTTAGCTTACGAGCGACGAGGGTCTCCCAGGCAATACACTTATTCAGCAATAATTTCCAGGAAGTTTGTTGACAAATTTCTGGGTTGTTCTCGATACTTTAAAACCAGGTTGTTTTAATGAAGTATCTAATATTCTTGAAAAGCATTACAGAAAGCCAAGAGTTTTGTAGGGAGCTCGAAAATGTTGAAGAAAAATTCTAAAAAAATGTTGGCAAAATTAGAAACCTACAACAAAACCCCGAGTATGTGTTCTGTTGTGATCGAATCCCTTTGGGTGACGCAGAAGATTAGTGCTTATTGTACTAAGCACCTCCTCAGTTCTATTTACTCCTGGTAACCCTGTTTCAGACCCCAAAGTTTGTCCACTGCCTCGCCCAATCACAGAAAGAATCACATGAACAAAACCAGATGTCATATATAATTGTCTAGATTGAAATAACGTATTACTGATCTCCTGAGAAATATTGTACATAGCTAAATTTAACCAGTTATTTTAATAATGAATATGCTGCAATTGGAGAAGTTTAAAATATTAATTTTCCTGAAGAATATTGACTGAAATAATATTTCGAACCTGGTGCAGGTATAAGATCACATAGATTTAGCTAATTTGATAGTAACCACGCCTGTCACTATCCTGTCACACAAAGCGCAGAAATGTAAATTTGATAGAGGCCTGGGGTTTGGAACAAAGAATTTTTAGTTACTTTGATTTGCGGATAATTTTACACGCTGTTAATGTTAAAACTTTCCATCTATTTTCAGGAGAGAATTGAACCAATCATCACAGATGAGAAATCCTTTATTTTCACGTTGGTATCAAGGTGTGTTGCTTTTTAATTCAACACCGTTAGGTTTAATTTTATGATGCAAAGTTTCTGTACGCTGAAGGGGTGGTAGACGCGTGGTAAATAAAGGCTTATTGTTACGCGCAGTTACCACGCGGTTTGTGCTGTCAAATTAACTTATGAACCACAGAAATAAGGGTTTTATGAATAAATACCACTTAAGCCACAATCAACCACTGATATTTACTAAAGCAATTACTCGTGTGTTCCTCATAAGACGATTAAAGGCCGATTTTACTAATAAAAATTAATATTTCTTGGTTTGTTATTTCCATTATTTTATGCAGTTTCGGGCACTTCTAAAGTCACTATGTTATAGAAAACTTCTCAGAGTTTTAAGTCTTAAAAGCCACAAAAACTAATATCAGTTTCACAAAGGGTCGGGCCAAGTCAGGAAATCTAATTCCAATGCATATCCAGTTTTCTAACTTTAAAATTAAACATAAGATTACTCAACTATTTTACAATCCTTTAAAAGTTTTCTTTACAAACCAGATTGTTTTTCAAACTTAAAAAAAAATTAAATTGACATATTTACTACACAGTAATTATTTATTGTTAGCCTAAAATACAGTCTTCATAGTATTACGTTTTGGGCCTCCACTAAGTTGAGCTAGTGATTAATGGGGTGATTGTTGGTCGAAAATCATAAAATGAGATTTTTTACAAGAATTTAGTTTAGTGGAATATAAAGTCTCAGTGGGCTTAAAAATTAATAATAAGATTATAATTCTGTCTCAACATGCAGTTCGAACTCATTAAAAAGTATGTTTATTTTCCATATCACTCAGTAGTACTATCAATCTTACTACATATACTTAAACCATAATCTGTAGGTTTTATTCTGAAGGTTACCACACAATAAGTAGTGATTAAAATATAAGAATAGTCCAAAGAATAACGAGGCTCAGCAAAATGAATGTTATTCTTATTTTTAAAAAGTATATACACTTTTTAAAAAATGTGATTTTCGGTTTGGTAAGTCTTTATTTCATTTGACTAAGTAGGTAGGCGTTAAGCTTAGGTAATTGATAATTTAAATCTTCTGTGTTACCCCGTCCAATTTGCAGAAATATTTGCTGTGTTAGGATTGTATCAGTGGCGGCGCGCGATAATTTTATTTATTGGGTATGTCAGAGTAATGACGTCCTCAACTATTAATATGTACAATATATGTTTATTGACAACGTCAAATATACTAAGGAATTTTTATTAAATTCCTGGTCCATGACATAAAGATCCCTAAGTTACAATGAAGCCATCTAAATTGAAACGAAAAGGTCGTTACAAGACGTGATGTGTCTAAAAGTTAATTTTTCCCCAAATGTCAGCAGCATAAGTCTATGGTTTCAAAAATGTTTCAATATACAGTACCTGTCTGGCCTTAAACACCACATTTTTTTCTGTTTAATAATTTTCACAAAGTTAATATCGTACAATTTGAAAAGGCTTCCAAACTTGGACTCCATATCATTTTCAGTCAAGTTGCTAACACACGGTCAGTCACTGTGGAAGGTTAAATTTTATGACCTCATATCAATGTTTGTTAAAATTTGTTTGTTTACAATGGCATATTAAGATTTGGCGCAGTGGGGCACTAAATACTGCGCTAAATATTTCAGCCCTACAAAAAGCCAGATTATAGAAAGACAACAAGAAGGTAATAAAAGAAGGCATAACTCAAAAAGCTTTTTGAAGCCATAAATGTTAATTATTTCTGGATGGTAAGTTATTTACGTACCCTTGTAAAAGACCCCTCTGTTTTGTAGAAGTTTTTTTATCACATAGTAACAGAATACAACGCGTTAGCTCCTTCTGGAATGCAGCCCTGGCCGCCCAAAACTGCAAGCGGAACTCGGTTGATAAGTTTCATACCGCTCTCAGAATTCCTTATCTTCAATGTACAGGCTTTTTCTGTCACAAATAACAGAGTAGGAAATCAATGCGGTACTTTAAGGCTGGCATCTAGGTTGGAACAAACCAGAAACCTATCGCACTTTTATCGGATGATTTATGGCGTTTGGGGACTGCTGCACAAAATGCATAGGTTTCACTTATGATAATGAAGTTACCCATTGGCGCCAAAAATTGGTTTTTTGAAAAAGGGTAAGAGTTGTCATTACATTGGCTTGCCACACATCACCTTAAGGAGAGCTGTTTGTTAATAATTACCCTAGCCGACATCATCGACTTCAATTTTGTAAGCCATCACATCAGTTAATAAACACGATAAAATTTATTTAATTATCAGCCGGCTGGCTCAGTAGGTGGAACAGGAGTTTGTTAATATTAGGGTAGTGAGATCGAGCTCCATATTAGGATTTTTTTCCCGGTTGTGTATTAACTATTCAGACAAATAAAAAACCGTTAAACCGTCTGAGCCGGAGACACATGAGGTCATTCTCCTCTTGTTAATATGATGTATTTCGTTTTCTGTTTAGCGTATTAAAGTTTGCAACAAATGAAACGACCCTGGCACAAGATGTTGATACCACACAGATGCCAGAACGTGATCTACAAGATAAAGAAAAAGAAGGGATCGAAAAAATGCAAACTTTGTTAAGAAAATACCTGGATTCGAAGCCAAATCTTCAGGTAGAGTTGTTTGTTTTTGTGGGTCAAGGGTGGCTGGTTTTGTGTTGTTAGATCTTTGTCTTACAGAGTGATAGAATTTCGTTGTGAATTTTTTTTTCGTGACTGTTGTGGTTTCAGTGGAGGTGTTAAAGCACTTTTTAAAAACTTGGGAAGAGAATCTCTTTTCTGGCCCATCAAAGCATATTTTGGGAGTGTTTTTTTGTAACCATTACATCTTTCATTTCAATAAAAGTTTAAAATCCATTTTATTCACAGCACCATATAAAACTGTTTAACGATGGCGTTTAGATTAACTGCCCCAAGAGGAGGGGCATTGAGGCTTCATTTTGGTAATTAATTGGGTTATGAGTTTTGCATGGAAATTCAGTCTATGAACCCCAAAAATCCGATCAAGTATTATAAATCTGTTATGATAGGACAGCAGTAGTAGAATATCACCGAATTAAACCTAAAACTTAGACCTCATTGAGTTGGTACACATTAGACATTTTAACATTGTCTAATGACCAAATATGATCTAACAATCTGTTCCTGGTTTATTTTACAATTGTTTAGACTCACAATTTTGATCAAGGATATAGAAGCTAGTACATTAATCATTTCAATAATATGTTTGTGTAAGTAGAATGTTGTGAATTTTGTCGGCTTTGAAGAATCATTTAACGCTGTCATAAAGATACCTTGCGGAATACATGAGAAAATAAGACGGCATGTCGCTGCGTAGCATAGCATATTTGTTTTATTTTTGAAGTGGCAACCTTTCGAAATTTTAGCTTTAATTTTTTTTAATGAAATAAAGTTGTAAAGACTTTTTATTTAAATTGTGAAGGCAAAAGAAAAAATCTTAACTTTTAGACTAATCTTTACTGTCAAACATCTTGGACTTAATTAATGATGTAAATTGAAAGCTAAACCATTGCTGATACGCTTGCCGTGATTTGAAACTGTGATATCAGAAATTGATTGTGCACACAGAAACGTGGAACCATGTTAACCATAAGAATTTAACTTGTAAAGAATTTTTAATTGCTTGACTGTTTATTTATCTTGCCTTGGTGTACGATTTTCTGTGATCCCATTTGCCTACGTCATACTGAAAGAGTTACTGGGAGTGCAGGCTGCGTGGGTTTACAGTGATTTCGCTGACAGTGAATTTAATATTCAAATCTTAACACACTGATTTTCAATCAGAGGCACTTTAAGTATTTAAGACATTTGTTCTCTGGAATCAGATTTTACCAAACAGAAAAATTCCTGGGAGCTAACCCGTTACATTTAGAGGAGTTGTGCCTGTTGTTCTACATTTGCGTTAATTTTCGCTATCAATACTGTGCGAAAATTAAAGTGACGCGAACCTGAAACATTTGGTGTTTGAACAATAACGAGGTCATAAGCACTAGAAGTATTAAAACTACGTTTTTTAATGCAGTAACGGAATTTTTTTTGGTTGGTTCTACCCCAATTGACACTTTTAGAAAGCTTTGAACCTTAATTAGAGAAAAAGGACACGTTCTGGTGGTAATGTCAGGTAATGTGGACGTGTGAAAGAAAAAAATTGACAGGTCCTAAATCTTCACGAAGGTGAAGTAACTCTTGAATATTTTATTAAACCAGAAACACTGCCTATTTTCATGTGTGACCCACCACCAAGATTTGATTTTGAAGATCCTCAAAATAAAAAAAAACTTTATTTGAAATAAGTAAAAGCTTTTTTGTCAAAAAAGATTTCCAGTACTGTATATCAACTGTTATATATATGACAATAAATTTATGGCTTCTTTTATATTTTTATATTTTAGGTTGAGGCTTTGTATACAATGCAGGTTTTCTGTTTCGATAATGGATTCCCAAAAGGTAAATACTTTGCCATTGTAGTTACTGTGTACTTTATTATATGAGTAGATGTACCTTTACCATCCAGTTTTTACTGCTTAATTTAGTTGCTGCCATTAGTAGTGAGCTGTTTTGATCTACTTTCCTCATTTTGATATCCATTTTTATTTGATGACGCTCAGAAAAACTATTAGAGCTTGCAGTGCTGTTACTTGGCAACTGTTATTTTTGCCAAGATGTCTTTTAACAGCCAGTTGAAGAAATACTATGTCCAAATCCAGGTGGTGTCAACGATAAAAAAGGTACATCATCATGGATCGTGTACAGCATTTTAGTTCTGTAGAGTTTCTTGTCACATTCTTGACAGGAAAATCCCTGTTTTGCATACCATAAGAATGCAGTCCCTTTTAATTCCTGAAACGTTAGAAATGAAAAGAAACTTGCTGTATGACGATGTTTGATGATATATTTATTATCTGGACTTGATCTTAGCTATTTCTTATTTGTGGTCCTTTTTGAGTCAAAACAATTAGCATCAGTAAAATTGCAACTAGATTTTTTGCCTCATTTTGTATTTCTTCATTGGTTTATTATAACACGTCACGTTTGTTAGTCTCATTCAAATAGTTTTATCTTTTGCAAGATTTCATTTTGTTAGCCAATATAAAAACATGTCGTCCTGAAATAACCCAGATTTTTTTTTATGGTCTAGCGCTACCACGAAAATGCTGAACATTCCACAATAGCCTACTGCCGCGTGGAAGTGTATGGAAGTCCCATTTTTATTGAGCCTTAGAGCCATTGAATTGTCTTTGGTGAAAGAATTGAAACAAGTACCAGAAGATTCATTTTCTTTCACCAAAAACACCGTGTGCATCGGAAGAACTTGGGAACTTTTCCTCTTAAGTTCAAAACTTGGACCTGAGGAAAACAGGAATCGAGGACGTGATCCGTCCCCATAGATACTAAGAAAATTGTTATGCCCCATTTTATTTTGGTTGATAACACAATGTAACAAAATTTCAAAAAAGTTTTGCTTGACTCATTTTTATTGTCGATTCTGAATCAGTTTTTTGCGCTGATTCCAAATATGCTATTGGTTTTTCTGTAGCATCGTTCGTTCTTCCACAAGTGCTATCTTTGCATTTTTGGTACCTAGCATTTTTNGATGTCGCATGTCTTTGAAACTGCACTTTTTACATTCACATCTAGACTTTTTCCCTTCCAACCTCGGAGCTGTCAGCGAGGAGCATGGGGAGCGATTTCATCAAGATATCGCTACCATGGAACGTAGGTATCAAGGACGATGGGATGCCACAATGATGGGAGACTACATATGGTCAATAGTGCGAAGTGATAAATCGGAGCACTCAAGACAATCACGTTCGGCGAAGTTCTTCCAGCTATAGAGCACGCATTTTCTACAGTTACAGGTGTGACAGCATTTGATAGCTATATGTATAACAACTATTCTCTCTGTACTTATGCTATGCTAATAACTAACATTACCTAGTGTGTTACACTTTACATAGGCCTCGCAAATTTAGCTGGCAGCCTCTCACAATCGTTTAAATGGTGTAAACTTGCTATTTATCATAATAATGCTACATTGTGGTTCATTGTCTTGTTGTACTGCAATATTGTTAGGTTCAGCTTTTGATTAATTTTAAGTATTTTTCCAAAAAGTGACTATGCTCAGTAACATAGAAACGAACGATGGTTGAGAAAAATAAATGTGATTTTCGGATTCAGCGCACAAAAATACATTGGAAAACATCGAAAAAGTGTGTCAAGCAAAAATGCTGTTACATTGTGTAATCTATAGATTGTTTCCAGGAACGTGGCAGATCAGCTAAATATTATGAATAGGTAATTTTTGGCCACTGAGAGGATCAAGGCCGCTAGTGTAGATTATTAATATCACACTCTACCGACAGCCTTTGGCGGCCACATTCAGTAGTGTAGAATGTTATTTCTTTGGTAATTTCAACGTTTTTTGTCCTGAGAAAAATGAAAAAAAATCCACTTAGCATGTGGCATAAATTAATATGTGGGATCTGTGGAGGGTGGAGTGGGTATTAAAACTTTTTTTAAAGAAGAGCCACTCTTATTTTTCTTAAATTTATGCAGGTTTTTTGTCGGCAGAATAATTGCAGAACCAATTGCAAAAGATCTAAGGGGCTAAAATCGAAACTCTGTAAACGAGAGTCATCTGTATTAATTTTTCTTATCACTTACTTTCCCTCGAAGGAATGCTTCTTCGATTTTTCATGCTCTTTTACGACCTGGAAATAATAGAAGAAGATGCCTACATGAAGTGGAAAGAGGACATCAATGATTCTTACCCAGGAAAAGGCAGAGCCTTGTTTCAGGTATTTTTGTTTTGACTAGTATTATGTTATATTTGTAAACCATGGCATTGTGCGAATTCAGCTGTAGAGATGTAGTTTTTGCGGTTTCTCCGGTTCTTATTACTAATACTTTTGTTCAGAAATTAACAGCAAAACTGTAGATGACCTGGTGTGACGAGACCACTTTTAATGACTGTCATCACTAGACATGTATTTTTCTTAGACTTAAAAAAACCCAGTACAGATGACGTATATTTTATGTTAGTTCGCCGAGAATGAAAGTTTTTAATGTTAGGTAAAATTTAAAACAGCTTTTGTCGTCTCTGTATCTGAAACGGATGTATACACAGCCTGATGTAAAAAATCTTAAGTCTCAGAAGAATTTCAAGGGAACGGTGTCAACTTGAATTTTGAGATATTTGATTTTCTTTATTAGCAATGCCTTGGATAACTTACTTCGAAATCATGGCTGTTCTAAACTTTTCTTTTTATTGGCTGACGATGACAACCCTCACCCATGGTACCGAAAGAAAGTACTCTTGTGTGCATTGGATCTTCTCGTACTGGAGGTTATTTCTTTGCTTCCCTTATGCTTATTAAGAAATAGTCAACATAAGCCTGAAGATCATCGAATATTTATATGTTGTTGGGTTTATTTCCCAGAAGATCAATACTTAGATCTTTTAACTAGATTGGTTCCAAAAATAATTACAGCCGCCTGCGCTTATTTCTGGTGGGTAGTGCAATATCAGTATACCCTCTTGCTCCCGCACAGAATATGTAGATAAAGGCTTTTTCTCAATAAAAAGGTCACTTCATATTAGGATTGGAGCCAAGGAATGGAACAGATAGCTCTATTTTACCTTTGGCAAAATGCTAGCACAATTCTGCTGCTATCTCCATAGCATCAAAATAGTTCTGCAAAAGCTTATTCATTAACTGTTCTCAAATAGACGTTCGGTGTAAGATAAGCTGTTTTTAGCCACGTACAGGACCTTGTGTTTTAAAACCCACTGTTCTTGTTCGTGTTCTTGCTCTTGTTCTTCTTCTTGTTCTTCTTCTTGTTATTCTTCTTGTTATTCTTCTTGCTCTTGCGCATGTTCTTGCGCATGTTCTTGCGCATGTTCGTGTTCTTGCTCTTGTTCTTGGTTTTGTTCTTGTTCTTGTTCTTGGTCTTGTTCTTGTTCTTGTTCAGGTTCTTCTGTTTTAAGGGTGGTTTTTGATCGCTTTGGGTTTTTTGTATTTTTTTTTTTATTTTGTTTGTTTGTTTCTGTGGGATTTCTTTTCATTTTTGCTGTTCTCCTTTTCCTTCGTTGTTAGCCACACAGTCGTTATTGTTTAAAAGTAAGACACCTGGATAGTGTGACCTGCATGGTGTAGTGTTATGGTTTACATCCATCTTAGATCGAAGCTCCCTATTTTTGCAATATGAAAAAAATATTGTGTAAAACACTCCCTGTTGAAATTATAAAATAGTGCGAATTTTAGTATACAGAAGACCAGTTATGTAGCCGAATAAGAACGGCTTATCATTCTCATCTATACTTGTTCCTCAATAAACATACCCATTTATCATATGTATGAATATGTATGTATGTTTGTATGTATATGTATGTATGTTTGTATGTATGTTTGTATGTATATGTATGTATGTTTGTATGTATATGTATGTATGTTTGTATGTATATGTATGTATGTTTGTATGTATATGTATGTATATTTGTATGTATATGTATGTATGTTTGTTTGTATATGTATGTATGTTTGTATGTATATGTATGTATATGTATGTTTGTATGTATGTGTTTATGTATGTTTGTTTGTATGTATGTATGTATGTATGTATATGTATATGTATGTTTGTATGTATGTGTTTATGTATGTATATGTTTGTGTGTGTTNTGTATGTTTGTATGTATGTATGTGTTTATGTATGTTTGTATGTATGTATGTATGTGTATATGTGTAAATGTATGTTTGTATGTTTGTGTTTATGTATGTATATGTTTGTATGTATGTATGTATATGTATGTATGTATGTATGTATGTATGTATGTATATATTTGTATGTATGTATGTAAGTATGTATGTATGTATCAGACAGCTTGATTTTTCTGCAAATTTCAGGAAAAGGTAAATGTTTATTTTAATATGCAGATTTC
The DNA here is from genome assembly GCA_003991215.1 of Morbakka virulenta. Taxonomy (NCBI): domain Eukaryota; kingdom Metazoa; phylum Cnidaria; class Cubozoa; order Carybdeida; family Carukiidae; genus Morbakka; species Morbakka virulenta. Next base: position 1,978,672 of record RDPX01000107.1, on the reverse strand, counting down.
TGCTTACATTTATTTTGATACATATATTTTAAGGCTCGTGAAGTCAGTTTTGTACTTCAGAATATCTGAATTTTTAAATATTTTATGAGCTACCTCTCGGCTTGTCTACTGATAGTGTTGCATGAAAAGCTTCCATCAGTAATGTTATTGCAGATTAATAATATTGTTTTTATCCATTGGCAAGACAATGAGTGGTTTCATTTTGATAACTACCTCTATTTTTTAACTCCACCTTGCTTAAGCGAGAAAGACAGAAAACTAGACGTTATTAAGCCGGAGATTAGAGAGAGAGGCTTAAAAGGCACCTGCTTGGTACTCGTGATAATTCTGCGATCCTCCTGTAGGCAATTCGTAAGAAATATCGTGGTCGTTTAAACCAATGTATATTTCAAGGCCTTTTTAATTAGCACCTCAGTAAGAAAACAAGTGTATGAAGGTTTTTTTAAACCTTATTTGATATGATTTGAGTAAGGGTTGGGTAAGGCGTTAGGAGGTATAAATTAAAAATTGTGAAGCAGCAGTGTGAGACACTGGAGAAAGTAGAATTTATGAATTTGGAGTGTGAAAAAAGATTTCTTTTGGATTTTAAACAACTTCTGTTTAACAGCTTTACAAAATATAGTTTTTGAACATAAAAATAACTGATTGGTTAATTTCTTTTAGATGGCGGATAAATCCATTTTTATTACTTTGAATATTCGAGTATTGTTTTTTTGAATTTGGCGCTACTTTCTTAGCCAGGTCGTTTTAGCAACCATATCTTCCACTTAAGTCTGTTATTCTTTGCCCAGGTTCCTATTTAAAAGACATGTGTGTAAATCTTCTGTAAGATCTTTTAAAACCTTGTTTTAATACCTGTGGCTAAGACGGCCCTTGACATTTATTCGAACCCATTTTTGGACACATTCATTTTTACATATTTGAAATTCCATACCCCTAACTTCAGTATTATTTTCAAAACTTTCCACGAGTGTTGTGTTTGTTGGGTGTTGTGGGGTCAGTTGCTCTGCCCTGCCTCCGTAGGAAAGTCGTCGTTCAGTAAAGGATATATATAGGCAGTTGGGATGAGATGACCACTGATAGGGAGGTGCGTAGAAAGATATGGCCATCAAAATGGCCAGGTTAAGAACGTGGCCCCCATAGGTCAGCTGGTAGAGTATGTGCTCATGATACACATAGTCATTTTTTCCAACTCGGTTCTGTCTCGTATTTTTCGCGCCTCCCTATCCTTTCCTAAAGTATTTTTTTAATAAGTAAAATTCGTAAACAAATGGTCGTATATAGTTTGTGCCTATGAAACAAAAGTTATTTGAGAAAAATGAAGCGATCTCCCTCTAGACCTACAACACTTAAGGTCATAACTAGGAGAAAAGCGATTAAATGGAAGAAATTTCCAAAAATTCCTGTGTTTGATGGCTGGAGATGTAGTTTGTTATACGTATTCGTAGAATACTATACCATGACGGCCTCAAGTTAATCTTCGGATAAAACGTCCTACCGTGAGGAGAGAATGAACAACTTAATTTTGTTGAAGAAGATCTTTGTTCTGTGTAAAGTAATATAACCATAACGAAGAGGTAAAAGAAATAAGTGGAGAAAAACAGTTGTCAGGCTGTCATCTGCAAAGAGGTGTTAATTGGGGAATAGTCAAATTTTTAATATTTTTGTAATTATCTCAACATTTCACATTAAATGTATATCATTCGACCTGACAGAGATTCTTTCTTTTAAACTACTTAAAAAAATCTAACGCCAAAGTAAGTTTTCATTCCAAAATAAAGAGTTTAATCATTCTTTAGCAAAAGGGATGTGATGCGATTGAATTCCCCATTTGCAGTAATACTTGCTAAATATCCGTAAAATGCACTAATTTTTTAAAAGCATTTTTTACATATTTCTTCTCTTTGCACATCAGGTGAATAGCTGGTTACAGTGGCTGGAAACTGCTGATGTCGAAGAGGGGTCCGAGGACGATGAATAAGCACGGCCTTTCAACGATGCACGTAGGGCTCTGAATACATCTGGGTTAAGATTTGATCGCCATAAGATCAAGAATCGTAGGACTGTGTTTACATCAACGACTGCAGAAACTTCCGATTAAGCTTTTTAACCAGCACTTGTTAGTGTGTATTCGCAGACCGATATGCTCACTCTTCATTTGTAATCCTAAGCATGCCTTTACCATAAATTTCCATTTGCGGAAAACAAGAAAGGCCCCAGAACAGAGGGTTTCAGAGAAGGGCGTTGTCACCCATGGTATTGCCATGGTGGTATTTGTAAGGGAGGGATGAATATATAAGGTATAAAGAAAGTATGGGCTGTTAAAAAAACGTCTTTATATTTGTTGTCTGTAGTTTATGTGGTCTTGTCCTTATGTATAATGAAATAATCGTATCTGTTTGCCAGATTTATTTTCGGACTTTTTAATTCCTTCTTTTTTCCGCTTCATTTTTGCGCGCTTACATTTTTTAGTTTCCCGGTGAAGTTTTGGTTGCTTTAGTGTACAGACTTACATTAAATGGAGTATTGCACGAGTATTACTGTCGATTCAGTTAGGGTTGCTCACACCTTTCCCTTGACTGTAATATACCAAGATTGGTTGGGTAGTTTCGATTTTCGTTGCATAGTGTTTTATGTCATGGCTATAATAAATAATCAGGTATTGACGCCGTTGCCGTGGTAATTGAATAATTAACTATTGGAAGACCCATGTAAAATCCTTAGAAATTGGTGCATTATTGCATTTAGAAAGTTGTGTCGAACACACTTTTATACAGTATGCTAAATTATGCGTTACATTTGAGTATCTGTTATTTCCGATAGATGGAGCAAGTATATAAATTCGAATCCCAACCGTAAATTTGTGTATAAGTTGACCTCTTTAGAAAATGCTTTTTTTAACCAAGTACCGTACATTATGTGTGCTTTAGCAAGTACCGGTATGACGAATACCGAAGAAAGTGTTGGAACTTTTTTGCCATTACTTCATACTGATAGAACAGATTTCCAAGACAGATAAGCCAATAAAAGGGAACAGTTGCCTCTTTGTGTACTTATTAATCAAATTTTAATTTATTATTTGTATATTTATTCATATATTTATTTATTATACATTTATTTATTGGGCTATTTATTGAGTTATTTATCGGCATTTTATTTTGTAATTACTTATCCATTTATTTTTACTGATATCTGATTTTTTTAAGATGTTCTATTTTAATCCTATTTACTTAATAGGATTAAAAAGTACATACATATTATATATGTCCATTTTGAAGATCTTGGTTTTTTTTACCTTATTATATATATATATATATATATATATATTATATATATATATATATATATATATATATTACATTTCCTGAAGAGTGATTAAAATCACAAAACAGNTATATGTCCATTTTGAAGATCTTGGGTTTTTTTACCTTATTATATATATATATATATTATATATATATTATATATATATTATATATATATATATATATTACATTTCCTGAAGAGTGAATAAAATCACGAAACAGGCTTGTCGAAATGGACTGTGTAGTTTTTTTATTCTTTCCAACTTATCATATCTTATATATATATTTATATATATATGCCTCGTTACTTCTAACGTGTGTTTTAAGCAGTAGCGGCAGACCATTATCCTACTATTCAAAGGTGCCCTGCTGGAGCCGGACAGAGAGACTTGCCCTTCTTTCAGTCGTAAAAACCAAATTGCCCAAGGTTTAAAGCATTTTTATTGGCAATTATTTTGCGGAATATGAATAATGAATAGAGACAATGTAATGCTGTGTTTTAGGGGAATATGGAGTTGTGTGGGGATTATCTAAACAAAGTTACATAAATGCCCTGTGAGATGCAGGAGCTTAACTGATTAAGTGCTCTGAAAACACGATTGTTTAATCAGGGTTTTTTAATCTTTAGAACATAATAGCATATATCTTTATCAATAACACACTCGCCATTGTCCATGATTAAAATTAACTAGATTTTCTTCTCTCTCTCTTTTTTTTGCAACCTATGTCCTAACTGCATGAAAACACATTTACTTGACTCGAGAAAGTAGCCCTTTTCCAGTTATGTGTAGTTACAATAATTTTAATTTCAGAATTAGTTCTCTTAATGAAGATTTTTTTTTCAGAAGCTCGTGTTCTGTAATTTCTGAATACAGCACACTAACAAACAGTGTTGAACAATCTTAGCAGAAGGTGGTGGGGCCGTAATTCTGTATTGTCTGCCCTTGTGTGATTCCAGTGATTTAGTCGTTTTGCACAGATCCCGACAATTTTGCTGTCAAAGACAAAATTAATTTGGAGGAATCTGAAATGATATCAGAGGACTGTCAATAATATCTTTTCTTGGCAACACGTGAAGACAGGTGCGAATAACATTGATGGCAGTGAAAATACCCCGCCTTAGGCTGCAATTCGTGTGTGCTGAGTACTCAAAATCAAATTTGACGTGGATCAAAAGAGAAGGCGGAGAAAGTTGGAGAAAACTAAGTTGACATCTGATTTTGATCAGGCTGACTTTAGGTGCACATGATGCCTTATTGTTTATCGTATTCATTTGATAGTTGACTCCAGGTTTACAAATAATTATCGGGGGTCATTCAGTGTCGCATGTAAAGGGAACGCGGGGATGTGGCAGTTTTGAGGTTCACCAAGGTAAAAATGAAAGACTTGCGTTAGGTTAGCAACATACTCCTAATGAGGAGGATGGGTGTGTTTTAGATTGGCCACTTCATTGCAAGGAGAATGCCATGGGAGTTTATATGGTTAACGTTTTTTACGTCCGTACTTTTCTTTTGTGGTCTCACAGAGTCCTTTGCTATGCTACTGAATATAATCGTACATTCCCAAAGATATACTCCAGGACAAGGATTTGCACAGAGGGTAATTTGATCGTAGGGTATTGGAAGACCAGGTCATTGCGTGCAAGTGGCAGGACAAGGGAATGCATTAGGCTGAATATAACTCCTAAGGTGGCAGATGTGGTTTGTATCAAGAATAGTGTGGAATCCTGACAGTATTTTGTGTAGCAAAAAAAAGTGAATCTTGGCATCACTGACAGAAGTAAAAAAAGGACATTTTACCCATTATTGTCAAGAGCTCGATTTTCATAGCAAGTGGCATTAGTTGCATAAGTTTTGGATTACTTTTATGAAACCATCTGCAAAGATATCACTTTCAGTGTGTGTAAAATATGTTTCGTTTCGACATTGTCCTACTAAACAGTTGACCCACAACCGTTGGCGTGGTAACACATGGTGGCCAGATAGCAATTTTCCTCTCGTAAAGAGAGGCTGCTAATTAATTAATTTATATTAATCTCTAAAGGAAATTCATTAGTGTTTATATCCTGGACCACAAACTAGTCCACAGAGGAAAAGACGAGAAATAAAAGTAAAGTTGATCAGTTGATTATATCATTAATCTGGTTCAATTTAAACCGTGGTTCAATTTTTGCTTCAATGAGATCTTTTTTCTTTTTTTCAAGGAATTATTGTGCTCATTCGGTTATTACAGCTTTTGTAAAGTAATGAAAGTAAAAAAAAGCCCGAAAATTTATTTCGAGCTGATGCTGGTATTGAAAAAATGGCTTTATTACATATGTATGTGTTATATATGCAGGCCTTTAATTACAGATTCATTTTGAAAAAGTATTAATGAATACTTTTAATACTTTTTTTGTGGTCAGTGGCTTTACAAAAACCAGCATCTACTGTGTCTTCAAGATAGCTTTACCAAAAATATCATCTCGTAAAACGGTATAAAGGCATAGCATTCTTTGCTACAACTTTGTAAGGACTCTTACTTTCATGTTCTCATAAATGTCAGGTTACACTAAATTAAATTGTAGAACTTAAGTGGGTGAGTTAAGTAAACAGGAAGTGGATCAAATACGAGATGAAATCAAGGCATTTGAGGAGGAAATTTATGTATAACAACTGTATCTAACATGTCGGTTACAGACTGGCATATTGTTTTTTTATTTACCGGCTGGTAAAGACTCTCCGTTTGGAAAACCAGAAAATAAACCACTCTACGTCAACGTATATTCAATCCATTCACTCAATATATTCAAAGAACTCACCAATATAATAGATCAATGCTTGACAGATCTCTCGTGCGATAAAGAAGAATTTCACAAAGCAAACCAACTTGTACCCAGCATCGCAGTAAGACTGGCGACACAACAACGCTAAAATACAATGAGGAAAAACTTGCATGGTGCAAACGGCTATATAACATGGGTGTCAGCACAAACGTTTGAGAACACTTCCCACGAATTCAACAGCTACATATATATGTGAAGTGCCTTAGCAGCTAGAGGCTGCAAGGATTGCTGGTAGTTCTGACAGCCGCCTATTATTCACGATCGACGCAGTGGTACTCGCTTCCTCATTGAGACTTTGGCCAAGCTAGCAATATACATCGCCCCCCCCCCCTCCCTCACACAAACGCAAACACACACCACATACGACCGTACCATTGTTCTATTTATTCTCTTTCAGGCTCTTTACAACTCTCTAATTCGGACAAACGGTGATCTTTCTGAAACGCTTGATTTGGGTTTACTTCGTATCCCCCGATATAATTGCAGATGCCACATGGCCTGTTATTAGAGCAGATTTTCTTCGCCTCTTTGTTTTCCTTGTTGATATTAAGAATATGAATTGATTCCAGTATCCATCTGGTTGTCAAAAGTACTCCTCTTCTAACTCCTCCTTCGGGCTAATTTATTAATAATCTTCAATAACTTCACCATATATGCAACTCCTTTCAAAATATCCCAACACCACAAGACCTGATTATTCAGAATCAGCTGCCAGGCACTTAGTAACCAATTAGATCACCACTACAGGAGCCCCCGTTAGTAGTCTCCTGCGTCGCTTTGCCCCCACTTGCTATTTCATAGCTCGAGCAGAATTTAACCATATACTTTAACCGAGTTTAACCACCCTTTCAAGCAGTAATTGGTCCTCACCCCTACACATGGTTCCAAAGAAAAATATTGGTGGCTGGAGCCCTTGAGGAAACGATCGTGCTTTCAGTCGATGTACTGTCCCTGGTAACAACCTCATGCCTCAGATTCAAGATTTGTTTTCACTCTCCATGGTTAGACCATTTTCTCCAAGATCGATCTTATTCGGGCTTATTATCAAATATCTGTTGTTCCTAAGAGCGTCCATAAAACTCCAGTTCCCTACCCTTTTACATTATTTGAATTTCTCTGTATGTCTTTTGCCTTTGAAGAGCAGCTCAAACTTTCCGTTACATTGTTGAAGTTCTACATGATCTACCTTTCGCGCATGCTTATATTGATGCTCTTATTGCCAGTTCTTCCCCAAACGAATAGCTTCAACATCTTAGGCAGTTATTTGAGCACCTCTCTCAGCATGCAATTGTTGTTAATCCGCAGAAATGCCAAGTTGTACAGTCGACCCTTTATTTGCTAGGCTATTCTGAGAATTATGGTAGTATCTCTCCACCCAGAACAAAATCTCTGTTAGCTAGGATTATCCTCAACTGATTTCAGTACGCAAACGTTCCTGAATTTTTAGGCGTCATTAATTTCTATCCCATGTGTATTCCAAACTGCACTATCATTTTACTGTCACTATCAACCTTTTGTCTGGCCACAGTCTCCATTTAGATCGCTCCTTGTTCTTGTCATTCTTCTGCTGAGACACTACTAAGCCCACAATATTCAACTACACACTACTTACATATCCTCGTCCAGGCGCCCAATCTGTATTATGGTCGACTCTTTGAATTTCTCCATTGGAGGCGTTGAAGGAATCTGGAAACCACTTGCCTTCTTTTCACAACGACTTAAAGCCACTGAAACACGTTACAGCACATTTGGTCGTGAACAACGTGCTATTTACTTTAACATCAAAACATTTCCGACATTCCATTGAAAGTCGTAACTTTTGCATCTATACTGATAACCGCCCTCTCACCCACTCTCTCAATTTAAGCAATGGCAAATATTCTCTGCGTAAAATTTGCCAATTGGACTACATCTTTCAATTGACGACATATTTTCTGCATGAGTGGAACTGAAATAGAACTGGAAGGAAAATACAGTCGCTGACGCTTTTTCTCGTCTCGACATCAATGCTCTTCACTCTTCATCTTAAGTCGATTTGGGACCCATCGTTACAGCTTAACTTCAAGATTCCGAACTTTAGGCACCTCTGCAAAAACACTTCTTCACTTAAGCTTTCCAGCATGCCTATTTCCTCTTCCAGGTTAACCATTGTGACGGATCCTACTACGAGTCAACCATGTCTCTTCATTCCAGACCAATCCAGACATACAGTTTTGGAATCTCTCCACAATCTCTCTAATCCGGGCATTAAAGCAACACAAGCCCTCGTTACAAAACGTTTTGTTTGGCCTGGAATCATCAAAGATGTTCGAAACTGGTTAAAAGCTTGTCAGGTTTGTCAGTAGTATAGAAACTGAAGTTTCTGGAACATTTTCCAAATAAAATTCTCACACATTTTCCTAAAATCAGTTTTTTAACAAACATTTCCTCGATTTCTATTCTCCTTGTACAAATGTTTTTCTGTTTAAGTAAATTCAATTTCTGTTTAAGCATATTATTTATTGTTTTAATTTGATTTTATTCAAAAAATTTCAATTAATTTGGTTTTATTCAAAAAATTTCAATTAATTTGATTTTATTAAAAAAATTTCAATTAATTTGATTTTATTCAAAAAATTTCAATTAATTTGATTTTATTCAAAAAATTTCAATTAATTTGATTTTATTTAAAAAATTTCAATTAATTTGATTTTATTCAAAAAATTTCAATTAATTTGGTTTTATTCAAAAAATTTCAATTAATTTGATTTTATTCAAAAAATTTCAATTAATTTGATTTTATTCAAAAAATTTCAATTAATTTGATTTTATTCAAAACATTTCAATTAATTTGATTTTTTAAAAAAATTTCAATTAATTTGATTTTATTCAAAAAATTTCAATTAATTTGATTTTATTCAAAACAATTTAATCAAAACAATTTATAAAACAATATTTTGTTAAAAATTTTTTGGTTTAAATGTAATTTTTCAATCATCTATAACACAATTTATCATCAATTGTTATCATTATCAATTTCATAAATTTATAGTATTTGTTTTCTTATAATAGTATATGATAAAAAGGAATTAACATTTAAGACTTCTCAATGGCAAGAATCATATCATTTAATCACAGAAGCAGTAGCATTTTCATTTTATGATTTTAAATGTAAAATATTTGTCAATTAATATCATCAATATCATTAATATCATTGATCAATTAATATCATTAATTGTTATTATCAGTTATTTATTAGCAATGTTATTAATTTTAATCATTTTTTTTAATATTTAGTTTCCTATGTGTTATACATGATAAAAATAATTAATCTTAAACAAACTTAAATGATAACAATCATACAGTTTAATCACTATCAAACATATATATTTATGCTATCAACAACGTTAATTGCAAATGGCTATCAATTATTATCAGTCATTGTAAGCTAGTCAAATCATGATTAAATCTTTGTAGTAAACGTTTCAAATTAACTTTCTTTTAAACTTTTTAAATTATGTTTGCAAAACAATTTCATAATAATTGCTTAAAATATTTTTTCCCGTTTATATTATATTTCTCAGAAAATTTTTAATGTTTTAGGCTCTTTAACAATAACAATCATAGAGTTTAACCACGATCAAATATAGAGATTTTATGCTACTGCTATATACAATTAATATCAATAATCTCATTTTAATTGTCTTACGTTAATTATCTTATATCTATCATCTTATGTTAATCATCTTATACTAATCATTACTGTGTTTTATAATGTCCATATGCATAGCTTTTTATTTCATTTTCATGTATGTATTTTTTATTATCAAAACAATTAAGTGAAACTTTATTCATTTTATAGCTTCCAAGTTGATAATTTTGACTTCCAGTTGTTTTTGTTCTTTGACTTATCTGTATGTTACTCATTAAAACTTCTCTTTAGTCTTCATGTTTTACGTTGTTCTTAATAATGTTCTTTTTAATTCCCTTAGAAGTCTTTCCACTTTTTTCATCATACTAAATGTAACTACACATCGTAGATCACAATACAACAATTTCAACAACAGGAATCTCACAAGCCTCATCGTTAAATTTACCAATAACCTTATTAGCTTTATCATAATATTGTGACTCTTTAAGGACGTCACTGTTGTTGACTTTGTCTTTATCATTCCAAAAACCTTTATACATATCCTAAGCCTTGATTTCATATGTGAGACTGTCTTTATCAATGAAAATCAACTTAGCCTTATCAACATATTTGTCTTGGATACATGTGCCGGCCTGTTTAAGGTTAATGTTTTTTTAATCTTATGCACAGCTACCAGATTCTCATTAAAAATCTTACAACTGACGTAAATTGGTTTACTTGCAAGTTTCAATATCAGTGACAACCCTTACATCAATTCGCTTTCTTAAGCTTTCCATAGTCTTTCCAAAGGCGCTGTTATTCATAAGCTTGAAAAAATCCTTTTCAAAACTGTTTTTAGCTCAGGCTCTTTTCTGAGTATTAAAATCAATATATGGTATAAGATAAGGGGATTGATTAAACTTTAATATGCTATGGACGTTAGTTTTTTTCAAACAAAGATCGGTATATAATTGACGGTTTCTATAATGTAACACATGCTTTTCTTTATTATTCAAAGTTGGAATTAGTTTAGAGACAAGACCTGTTAATATATTGTATTTTTCTGCTATTCTCTTACAATATGAAGAGAGCATGTTTTCAATTATCTTAACCTTCTACGGTGCTAAAGCATAGCAATTGTGCTTTTCATGTAGTTGTCCTGGATAGTCCAAATCAACCTCTGAGATCAAACCTTCCTTATTATCTTCATTATGCTTAGCTAAGTTTATCTTCTTAATTTGTTTTCCTGTCATCCCTTTAAAACCTCCAGTAGTTAGATATTGAAACAAAGCCCACTCATAAAGATTATTAGCGTCAAGATATATGATATGCTTGTTTGGTTTGTCTTGATTGTAGTCTTTCATGTACATATTTTTTGCTTTACCATATGGGTTGCCTATATAATTAATACCACCTCTTATTTCCTTTTCAATAAACTGCAACATATCAATACCAGTCATAAATTCTAATTTAATCAGTCATCTTTAGCACAGCATCCCATCTCAAACCTGGAGATGTGAAGTAATGTCACTGATCGAGGTTATAATACTGAATGCATGCTTTTATGAAATTCTCAACAATATCTGCTAATATAAAGATGTCTGATTTTAGATGCAGATCATGATATTCATCTAATGATTTCATTTTAAAAGTATTCCAAACCTTTTGAGCATGACTATAATCTTCATCTGAAATATCTTCATCATTTAGTATACTTTAAAAGTCTTCTTTGTTTGGTAGCTTGTTATTATTGAATCTATTAAAACTATATAATCTAATCTAATAACCTAAATCTATATAATCGTAAGGGTAGACTTCATGTTTCTTCATTAATTCCAGTTGTTTATTGTGGAATTCTTCAGAAGTACACTTGAAGGATTCTTTAGGCAGATTGTTAACTAATTTATCCAGACTTGAATTCATAAATTAGAAACTATAAGAAATGTTAGGTGATTATCAAGCATGAAAGCTGGATACATTTCCGTATTATTAGGAACAACATCAATGTTCATTTGACACTTATTTTTTAATCTCTTGCATGATAAAGTGACTATCATAGCCTTTTAAATTACGGAATATCACAAGTATTTTAACTCAGAATCAATTCTTAGTTGTTAATTACAATCTTGATGAGCATCACAGTATACTAATTAATAATCATATCCATAGTCTGTCTGTTTTTATAAACATTAGTATATGATTTATCATTATTAGGTTGGCATCCTTGTACTTTCTCTGTTATTGCCTAGAATTCTGCATAAACAACAAATGGTACTAGTAGTCGTTTTTGATAAGTATCAAATTTCAAAATATTATTGTCCTTGTTAGGCATTTCAATAGCTTGAGTTCCATTTAGTTAAATACAATTCTCTCTGTGACCCAGCAAAACTCTTTCTCAACCAAACATTGTAAGCAAAGCATACAGACATGTTTTCTATTTAAATGCCTTGTTTGATTGTAAATTAATTTATTAAAATCTTTTTTTAAAATATAATGTTGATTTTCATCTTCTATAACCAACAATAATTTCATCTGATTTTAATATTTTTCTTTTAAAATATAGATAGGATATATTTGTTTGTTTAATATCCCAATATAAAAATTCTGATGTCAGTTTATTGTTCAATTTGGCTGTATTGTTTAACAGTAACTGAAAAATCAGTACGACTATAATCTAGGTTATGAATACATTGTTTATCATATTTTTCATCCTCTTAGGGTGAATTTTTTGAGGGTTCAAATGCCGGAATTGGCATTACAGAAAGCATTTATTTCTCTCAATTTCTAAGTTGATTAAACATTTTTTATTTTAAAGTTCTGTTGGTAATTATATATGGTCTTCCTGACAATGATTTATATTTCACTATATTAATAAAATGATTTTCTAGAGAATAAACAGTCCAACCTGAACTTTCTTGTATCCGTTGTCCTAATCCATTTAAAATGTCTTGTTGTACTATTTGTTTCAGCCATATCTTTTTGACTTATCAAAGTTTATACTTTACTATTGAAATATGTTGTTTTCTAATCAATTCTATTGTTTGCATATTTTTAAGAATAACTTTTATTGTTTCAACAAATTGAATACCCTTCATTGTTTTAAATTGATTTAGTAAATGTTATTTAATAGCTTTTCTAGTATCTTGCAATTTTAGTAATGGGTTTTTCTTATTTACTGAATTAATTTTATAAGATTTAGTATAACCACTTAAATGCTTCTTTTGTTTCTCTAATTAAAAGAATCTTTAAAGCGGAAACAGCTTGTGGTATAATAATATCATTTTCATAAGTTTCAAGCATCTGAATAACAATCTTACTAGGTTTATCTGCTACTGGTTTAATTTGTTGATTTGCTTCATTAGCAAATTGACGAGTTCATACTTAATAACCTTATTAAGAACTCTTTTATTCATATCTATATGGTTAGATGTTTTGTGTAATAACCACCACCCTATTGAATTATTGAATTGTTGTATCTTTTATTAATCATCACTTGAATCAATGATATACTTATCTTCCTTATTAATGCTCTTTATTATTATATCGAACTCTGAATTGTGATAGATAGCTAGATCATCTTCTGGTATAATATTGTCACTATCTGAATCATATGCAGAAACATCCTCTTCATTATACTAGATGTCCTCGTTATATTCGCTGTTTTCATCGTCAGATTTTCATTCTTTTGTTTAATTGTATTACAATCTTCTAAAATATATCTCAGAAGGTATTCAACGTATTTTCTATCAGGTGTGCCTTTTAATATTATCTTACTAATATCATTCAGATGTCTTATAACATCATTCAGTTTTAATCTTCTGAATCACAAGACCACACTCTTGTAATTCTATGAGATCCTATTCATTTTCATCAACTTCATTCAATAAATTCATAATATACTTCTCCATATTTAATACATAAAAAAGAATACAACTTTCATAATATTAGTATTATAAAGAAATATTTTATAATTTCTCTCTTTCTCTCTCTCTCTCTCTCTCTCTCTCTATATATATATATATATATATATATATATATATATATATACGTTTACGTCAGTAGATAGACGAGCCAAAGAGATTATTGGAGGTCACGAAAAAATCAAAAGTATTGAAAGCCGAATGAAAGCAAAGGCTGTAACCTAAGTGAAACAATGTTTAAAAGGTGACTTCTTATAGGTATTTTAATGAATGTTTTGAAATAAATACTAACTCAATGATAACTCGAAAAAGTACCTCACTGGTAAAACTTCATAGAGTGAGATTAGAATACGACAAAAAGGCTTTTAAGTTGCAAGGGGCTAAAATTTTTAATGAGGTGCCGTTACGTATAAGAAACATAAAAAACTCAACAGATTCCAGAGATCAGGTGATTGGCCATCAGAATGAATGAAAACATTCGATTGTATGGCTACTGGTAATTGGAGTCTGTTGGTGTATCTTATGTTATGGACCTGACTTTGATTTTATTGTATATTGTGTATAAATGTAAATAGATAACGATTTTATTTTGTATTTTTAACTATTTACTTCATTTTCATACAGGACACACATTGATAGCAGTTATTTATTTAACTG
>RDPX01000107.1:1953350-1963885 GCA_003991215.1 Morbakka virulenta | reverse complement strand
TCATTCCCCCCCCCCCCCCCAATGTCTCTGTCCTTTGTATGTTAGATGATTTCACTCCCTGAGCAAGATTGACCCATTTTCTCCTCATGCTAGACATATAGTCTTGTCGTTGTCTGCCACGAGCTCTCTTTTCCCCAATCTTTCCTGTGCTAACTAAATTTTTAAGCTTTTCTTTTCTACACATATGATCTAAAAAGACATTTCCCGCTTTGGAATCACGTTGATTAGACTTCTATATGCTACAGTCTTGTCTAAAACAATTTCATTACTTTGCCTATCTAACCAAGATACTCTTAAAATACGCCTGAAATCCTAATTCTAAAGATTTAATTTCTCCTCCATATTCCTGCTTATTGTCCATGTTTCATAACCGTATAAAAGAACTGACCATACTTAAGATTTGTATATTCTTTTTCTTGTATCCAACTAGATCTTTCTCTTTGTAAAATATTTGCTAGATCTTTGAAAGCTTTGCTATTTCGATCCTTCTTTTTATTTCGGTGTCAGATCTACCATCCCTTGTAAGAATACTACCTAAGTAACTAAACTGTTTTACTTGGTTTATCGCTTGCCCATTTACTATTAATTGGCACTTAGGAGACTTTTTCTTCTTCGATATAACCATGCGAAACGTTTTCTTAACATTGAATGATAATCCTAACTTCTCACTTTTAGTAACAATTTTCTTCACAATATCCTGTAGTTTACTTTCTGAATCTGCTATTAACACTGTATCATCCGCATGCGTGATATTATTCATGTTCATTCCATTTACTTTAATACCTTCTATGTCTCTTACTTCGCTCATAGCAATTTCACTATATAACAAAAACAGATCCGGGGATAGTACACATCCTTGTCTAAATCCAAGAAGTGAATTTGGGGCACTTGACTGGTATAATGGTTTTATTGAAAAGGGTGTCTCAATAGAAAAGTATGATGGTAGCGGTATCTATAATAGGGAGGATAACATTAGCACAATAAACGGTTATTTGGAGTGACTAAATCGGTCAATGTAAAATTCAATGGTCTGTTCCAGATCTAAATGATTGTAATCATATTGTAAGTTTCAAAAATTTGGTATAATATTTAAGGAAGTACACTAAAACTGTTGATGGTTCTCAATATCATTATGCAGACACCAGGTCTTATAGAAATATACAAGAATATTCATCATCAACCGGAGCAGCACCTTGGACTATTACTAGCAATATCCATTATAACGCTAGTCATCCCAAGCGCTAGAATTGCTCACAAATCAGGTAATAACACCCAGGCTGTTATTTTACCATTGATCCGTTAAGGTTTCTTTCAGCAATTTCAAGAACAAATTCTGCCAAATAGAAAACTAGCTTTGGAAATTCAACTAGAAATTGAATAATCAATTACACAACATGTTTTGTTTATAACACGCTTAACATTGCTGGAAATGGAGTTAAATTTTTATCAGCACAACGTGAAATTCGAGGAGATGTATTTTACCCAGGTGAAAGGATGGAACCTGACAAAGCAGCAAGACTTTAAACAATTTGAAAAGCAATTTTCAATTTGACTCAAATAAAAAAGAGAAAATACTGAAAATATTTGATGAGGCAAATAGGGTAGTCACTGATATTCTTGAGAATAAAAATGGAATAAAAATTCTGGAATTTATTTTAAGACAGTTATACAAAATGTTTGATTTACCTTATAAAAATATACTGTGAGTAGGTGTAAAACCAAAATGGCTAAGAATGAAGTTTATTGAAATAAAATATTAAATTTGATTGGTGATAAAATAGATAAAATTATTAAAGAAATAGATAACATAAAATGATTGATAAATTATGGATTATGTTATAAAGGCCAAAAAATGCTACTGGTTAAATGGTTAAATGAAATGTTTATAAATATTAAGAGGTGAAAGACATCAATAAATTTTCAGTGTATACTATACATTGGAAATCATAACAGTAATCATAAAGAGAAAAGATAAATAGTATTGTACGAAGATAAATGACAACCTTTATCATAAAATTTTACTACAAAGTTTACTTGAAAAGTTTACTACAAACTTTATTATACAACTTTACTTCAAACCCTACTTATAAAAATGATTGATAGTAATTGATAGCCATTTTAGCATTTAAGTTGTTAATAGCATAGATCTATATGTTTGATAGTGATTAAATTGAATGATAATTATCATTAAAGTATGATAAATGTTAATTGTCTTCAGTGTAAGCAATACATACGAAAACAAATGTTATAAACAATTTTTATCATTAACAAAATTGATAATAAATAATTGATAATAATAACAGATAATACTTGATAATTTTTATTGATAACCATCTACAATTTAAGTCATAAAAGCAAAAATATGCTACTGCTTCTATGATTAAGTGATATGATTCTTGTCATTAAGAAGTGTTAAATGTTAATTCCTTTTTATCATATACTATTATAAGAAAACAAATATTACAAATTTATGCAATTGATAATGATAAAAATTGATAATATATTGTTTTATAGATGATTGCAAAATTAGATATAAGCAAAAAATTGTTAACAAATATTGTATTATGAATTGTTTTGATTAAATTGTTTTGAATAAAATCAAATAAAACAATTAGTAGTTTACTTAAATAGAAATTGAGGATATATTTGTTAAAGAATTGATTTCTGGAAAATTTTTGAAAATTCTTTTGAAAAAATGTTCCAAAACCTCAATTACTGTACTACTTTTGTCAACGAGCGAAAATTCATCGCCACACTGTTACACCCATCGGTTTCCTTTTCTACTCTAGATGCTCGCTTTTTTGTATTTGCCAGTTAAAAAATTAGTTTTTGACTACAGATACAGTGAAGCAATTCTCTTTGGTATTTCCTACACAGAATTTGTGTGGATTTTTTAGAATGAGTTATTGTCTACGAAAAATAGCCTTATTATATTATTCACAAAGAAAATGAATGAAATAATGAAATAAAGGAATGAAGGAAATGAATGAAGGAAGTAAAAGAAGTGAACGAAGCAAAAACGAATGGGGAAGTAATTAATATACTAGGACAGTAAACTTTACTTAATAGCATGGTCCTGGAAAGAAAGAGGGTGAAGATATTCGTATACAATGATGCAAACCTAGCGTGTAGACCATCCAAGGGAAAAAATCGAAAACTAAGGGAAGATAGGGGAAGGAAAGTGTGGATTTAGTTAGCGAATCAAAGGGAGAATATACATTGGCTGAACTCGGTATTGAAGCATATAACATATATTGATGAGACAATGTGGATAGCTTAGGGAGAAAACAATACCCTGATAATAAAGATGATGAAATCCTCAAGGAGAAGATGAAAGTCATAGGGGATCATATATCCCTTCGTCATATGTTGTAATAGGCTGTTACTGGATTCTCATGCAGTATGACCAAAGAGACATTTTTCCTCTTACCTAACCTAAACCTTTAAGTGTATATGGAGACTCGGACACTTAAGACGCTAAACTCTGTTTACTCGCTTTCCTGAAGAGAGAGCTTTTAAATTATTTTTTACCAAAGCATTTACCATGATAATATTCAATTGCCTTCCACCGCAGAAAAGGTTTTTGTAGACTTGATGGATTTTGAGATTATATAATTTCTATTTGAATATGAAATTTTTTTGTATCAATAAATTGAAGGTCTAATGGTTGACTTTCCTTTTTGTGTGTGTTAGGCAAATAATTTCGGAGGTTATGTGAAAAATAATATGTAGATCTACACAAAGTTTGGATATTCTTATGTATTAACGAGATGCCGACGGCACATTTGAAATGACCAAAACAGAACTAACTTTATAATTATTTCTAACAAGTTGCATCTATTGTTAGTCTTTACCCCTGTAGACAAATATTAGCAACGTTTCATGGTGTAGAAGAAAAAATTAATTCCTACAATACCAGTGCATTTTAGAAGCCAACTTTCACTGGAGAATACATTCAGATTATTGACAAAAACCGCCGTATCTTATTGACCTTGAAGCGACTTCCGAGTTAATTAATAGTTTGTCTTAATGAAATAAATTCAAAAAAATTCACAACAAAATGGTGCATAGTTGCTTTCTTCAATACAGATATCATACTTCCAACATTAAAGGAGTGGGCTGCAGTAAACTAACAAAGAATTTAAAATTTCAAGGGTTGCTTGTAGCTGATTTGTTTGGGTATGACCTTATTTTGGTGCATATTTAGATGTTCAAAATGATTTTTTACAAGACTAGACACTTGAATCCTTTGAAGAAAAGCTACGTTCTTGGGCAACATTTGCATTGGAGTATTTCATGTTTGACCTGGAAGAATAGGCAATTGTATACAAGACTACAAGGCGTTTAAAACCAGACACAATTAAAAAATATTGTGTACTTTTTTACTTCATTCCTTTAACAAAAAGAGGATCATGTCAAATTATTGTATTAACTAAAACTTTTTGAAATTACTGGCCAGTAGAACATTGTACTGTAATAATTCCCATTTAAATGCAAAGCAAAGCTTAATACTTTGATTAAATAAGGCTTTAAAAACTTAATCTTAAGTATGGATATCAATTTATGCTATTCCATGATTTATGCTCTTATTTTGAGCTTAATCAAAATGCTTTCTTTCCCATAAAATCAGAAGGTGCATAATCTTCCTTTTTCTCAAATTTTGTCCGATCGGTTAGGAAACTAACAAAATACCATAGGATACCATCAAAGTGCCACTTTTTAGTTTATTTATAAATTGAATGAATCGGTCAGAATTTGTTTCCAAATGTAGCTATTATGGTAAATAAAATAACAAATCAGTTACGATAACACTAAAACTAATTAAAGTGAAGTGGAAAAACGGAAAATAAAGATAAATAAATGCATTATAAATATCGTTGACATTCCCACCTATAATATAGAGCTTAAATCAGCTTGAATGAATCGTAATTTGTCGTTTAGTAATGGATGATTATTACTGTCTACCTGTTATTAATTTAATACCTCATTTTATTTCAGCTATATTAGACTTTTTTGTGTGTATAGTGTAGAGATAATCTACCAACAACGCTTTCATTTTCAATCCGTTCATTTTCCATTTTCTATTTTCATTGTCTGTTTTCATTTTCTGTGGTATTTGGCAAATGGACATGCTTGCAAACTATAAAGCAAGAAACAGAGACAAAGCAATTGTCCATTTTTACATTGTTTTTGGCAAGAAAATGGTATCTGCCACGCGATAATAAGATAGCTTATTGGGATAACAAGAAACTACTTGGGTGTTTACCCCATTAAAGGCATATTGTGGAATATGCACACGGGCAGCGATACTATAGTGAAATTTCCAAAATATCAGGGAAGTAGCTACCCACGTGGTTTGCTGCCTTGATGTATGCAAGGCGCTTAATTTGAATTTCAACAATATGTGGCATGACACTCTACTGACTATTTTGATAGTCTGGCATGCAAATGGAGCCTCTAAGAAATTATGTCGCAGATGACAGCGCATAAAAGGCTGTTGCAAAAAGTGTATATTTTATTAAAACATATTAATAATCGCTATTAAAAAATCAACATGGGGCTTAAAAATGAGTAGCTAGTCTATTATTGATTCACTCCTTGTTTTTCTCAGCCAAACACATAAAGCGCTTGCCTTTGATCCTCTCTTTGTTTTCCTCTTTCATAAAACAGGGGTTGTATTTTCTAATTTCTTGGTACAGCCCTCTTCCAGCGAGAAACTTTTTGATCAAAATGAAAATGACTTTAATTGCAATATGTACACAATGCAGTTTATTTTTATACAGCATTATCTTAATTGTTCTGTGTGGTTTCTGTGCCTTATAGCTTAAAGAAAAGTAACTAAACACTTCAATTAATTAACTAAATATTATATTACGACTATCAAGATGGAAGAGAGCTCAAGAAGAGAAAGGTTTTAAGATAAGTAGAATGAAAACCGAATATCTTCAGTTTAACGACTTCGAAGACCTTAACGACATGAGAATGGATGAGGAAATTATCAAGAAGATTCCAGCTTTCAAGTGTCTGGGGACGCATGTGAGTGAATATGGCGAGCTTGATGTGGAGATAAAACATCGGATCCAATGCGGATGGAACTCCAGGAGAAAACTGTCAGGTGTGCTATGTCACAAGAAGATGGATGCCAGGCTGAAAGGAAAGGTGTACAAAACATTTGTTTGCGCAACAATGTTATACAGCAGTGAAACCTGGGCAGTGAAGAAGGCACAGGTGAAGAAGATGAATGTTGCAGAGATGAAGATGTTACGCTGGATGTGTGACGTCACGAGAGGAGATAAAATCAGGAATGAGATGATACGAAGAAAAGTGAAGGTAGCTGAAATAGGATCGGAGATGCAAGAAAGAAGACTGAATTGGTATGGTCATGTCATGAGAAGAGAGAAGGACTATGTTGGAAGAAGAGTGATGGCAATGGAAATTCTAGGATGAAGAAGAAAAGGGCGACCTAAATTTAGGAAAAGACACACTAAAGGAAGATATGCAGGAAAAGAACCTCTATGAAAACCAAGTAGGAGATACAAAAGAATGGAAGAAACTCTCGAGGAAGAGTGGCCCCATATAAAAATAAAAAAAACTGTAGAAGAAGAAGATATTACTAAAAATATTTTTATGTGAAGTATTCCTCTGTTGAAATTTCCCCGGTCATTCAAATTTTTCTTTGTAGAAAAATGAAATAAGTGTGACCACCCTATTGGGTTTGAACCAGTGCCTATGTTTATCATGGTCACATGCGCTACCAACTGGCTTATCTGTACTCGTTCCTAAACAAATCATTTTTACAACTAAATCTTTCAATTAAGTCCGATGCTGAAAGTTCGTTGCACAGATGTTTTCCACTTTCTTACAATTCCAAACCTCCACCCTTTATATTATATAATTTTCAAAATTTTTATTTCCTTCTCCCTATTTTCATTTGGAGGTCTAAAGAGAGGCTAAAGTCCAGCTAAGGAAATGCTTCAGAGTGACTGGTATTAACTAACTACACCTGTTTTCATAATAGTGTTAAAAATTGCCACAGAGAGTCGGAACTGAAATTATTGTTATGAAAAGCTACGTTAAATTCCAAAAATAGTGCCAGTATCAGCTAGAGATAAGCTAATTATTGTATTTAATAATACCTGGTCTATATTGTACCCATAAATTAATAACATGTTGCTGCTAATCGTCGTGAGATTGCTTTCCCTCTTCAGAAATGCACATCTCTGAAGATGACTGGCTTGTCATTTTCTCAAAATGTTTTTTAGACTTTTAATATTCAATCTATTGGCAAGTTTGCTTTTTGGAAGTTTGATTCTTTGTATCAACCAAGCGAGGACCTTACTCCTTAGGCCATTTTATATCTTTATAAGTCTATCATCGGTCCTTGCATGGAGTACTGTTATCACACCTAAACAAGTGCTCCCCCATATAATTTTTGTGTTCTCGATCGAAAACTGAGATGTGTTTGTAACTTAATAGCTCCAATTCTTGCTGTTACTCTTTAACCTTTCTCTTTCTGATACAATGTGTCCTGCCTTGGTATTTTCTATAGATATTATCATAGGAAGTGTCCTAATGAGGTTTCCACCCTAGTACCAGCTCAGTTTTTTGCATCTGGTGTGACTCCATCCTCTCAACATCTTTATTCGTATGCAGTTGTTGCTCCTCGTTTTAATTAATCTTTCTATTAAATTAAGTTTTTTACCTTTTTTGCTTTTGAGTGTTCTCGTCTATTATTCGAATAGAACGTTTTCAAATCTAAGGTCAACTATATTTTGTTTCTGTCGTTCCTTCACATTTTTGTAAAGCTAGTGGCTTTATGCCTTGTATGGTTCTTCACCGTTAAAATGTACAGCTCTTAAAAAACAAATATGAAAAATTTGTGAAACTGGTGGATCTTGTTCTTATCTGGATGACACATTTCCAAGCAAGATTACTGGAATCAAACGAACTGGCTTCCTTCCTTCTTTTGGCTTTCCATGTCCAAGAAGGACGTCTACCATAATGCATCTTAAAAAATGTTGCCTTTAGCTGCCCACAGTAGCTCCATCTCTCTCACTGTTCCAAACTGAAAAACATTTCATGTACAAGGCTTTCTGCCTGCCTTTTTCCCGTCGAGAACATGGGTATTTGGAAGGTACTCAAAAAGAGTTTGATTTGATGCTTGAAACTGAAGACAGTGGAATTGTTGTTTACTTAAATAAGTGAAAACTTTGGAAAAGCGAATGATACTCTAAATAACTTAGTTACTCTTTCTTTACGATTTGGTTGGTAAATTTGGTAATGTTAGTGGTTTGTTGATCAATTATATAAAAGCCAAAACAAAAGTTGATCCAACAATGGAGCTGGTTAAAGGTTAAAAAGAAAAGCTAGCCAAATCGAAAAAGGTCCCTAAACAAGGAAGGTTAGGAGTTGTTTTGTAAATTATTTTTAAGGCCTTACGAAGGTATTCCGTGTCTGTTATTTTACGAATTTTTGTAATGCAATCTGATTTCTAAAAACTCTTCCTTGAATTTTAATTTAAAATTTTGTATTTTTTCATCAGAATTAAGTGAAAGTTTAGGAGGAGCACAATAAATAGGCATATTTGTTATTGCACATCAAAGATGTAACCCGAAAGAAAAAGGTTGGAATAGTTTGGGCATGTTTTCCGCCGGGAGAGGGATGTGAACATCCGTGGTGTGTTCGGGATGGTAGTAGAGAGACGTCGGAGGCACGGTAGGCCAAAACAGCTATAGATGGATACCATCAGTTTTGACCTATGCTGGTTTCATATAGATAAGAGATACGGAAAACAAGAGCAGGTGGAGAGGTCTGGTTAAGCTGGGACCCAGACAATAACCCGCCACCTGGAAGGACCAAGGCGGTGAAAGGTGACCATTGATCATTGTTGTGGTCAGGGGTAGTTAAGTTGTGGGCCAAAGATTGTTATTACGGGGAAATATGTTGTATTAATGTTTACAAAATTATCCTAAAAATAAAAGTTCCGGTTCAATAATGCGTATTTGGCTTTTAACATTTCTTAAAACTTCAGGACGTGTGGCTTCACTGATAAGTTATCCAGGTCCAACATCATCATCGTCATCATCAAATACGCCTTCCGTCGTTTGTCGACATTGCGCTAAAATCCAATATTTAAGAGTTTGTATGATCAGTTTTTCACTATCTCCCTCCACCTTATTCTGTCTCTGGCTGGTTGTTTTAGTTTTGTATCTCCAATTTTTGGCAGAACTTTCTCTACTAATTGTGCATTAGTCATTGAGATCCAGGTGGTTTCCGGTCTGTCTCTTAGCTTCTTTGTAGTTTTCAGAGCCTCCGCAAGGGCCTGTTTTGCCGGGGGGGGGTTCTGGTAAGCGTAAATTGTGTCCCAGCAATCTGAGTCTTCTTTCTCTTATCTTTTCGCTCCACTTTTTTACTTTCGATCTTTCACATAGCTCTTTAATCCTTTTTTCTGTGACCATTTTATATTTAGCATTTTTCTTATGAGACTTCTTTGGAAAGTATCTATCTTTTTCTCACAGTTCTTAGTCAGAGTCCACTGTTCGCTATTATATAAATATATGCTTTCCACATAGGTGTTGAAGTGTCTGATTCTTGTTCTGAATGATAATTTCTTACTTGTAAGCAGGTATTGATATTGTCTATATGTTTCTGTGGATAGCATTTTTCTTCTTTTTATATCTTCGCTGGTGTCGAGCATACTTCCTGGGTATATTTTCTTTTTCCATTCTTTTCCTCCTTTGCTTTTTTTCTGATATATATCCTATATCGTGTGCATACTGTTGATTTATCGTTTTTTCCCGCTGTTTGGTTGGCTCTAATTATGGTCATGTAGGCTGTTTCTTTTTGCTGTAGTTATGTTCCTCTAGGTGGTATGGTGTTTCGCTATCTTCCTGTTCCAAAGCCTTGGCTAAATATAATGTGAAGAGTATGGGGCTTAGGCAGTCCCCTTATGGGACCCCCACATTTGTTGTTAATGCGTTTCCTGTCGTTTTTCCATACTGTACTCGTAGTTTTACATCCTTTAACATTATCGATATTATGTGTAGTTTACCTTCATCTAGTAATTTCTGCAGTTCTTTGAATTGTATTCCTTGGTCCACTGTGTCGGAAGCTTTTGACATGTCGAGCAGTAGTAAATTTGTCTCATAGTTGGCAGATGTTATCGCCTTTTCAGCCATGATTTTCGTGCTGAATACGTGCTCTGTGGTACTGCGGCCTTGTTGGTAAGCCGCTTGAGTAATGGGGATTTCTTTCTGAATTTTGTTGCTTGTGCTTCTTATCATGCAGATGGCCAGGATCTTTCTGAGCATCGTCAGCAACATTATGGGCCTTAAGTTTCCAGATGGTCCTCTCTTCTTATTTGGTTTAGGTAGGGAGATGAGGATACCTTCTTTTATTTCTGTAGAATATTCGCCTGTGCTCGCGATATCGTTTAGGATTTTAGCTATTCCCATGTTTATTTCCTTTGGTCCATACTTCAGTTGTTCTGCGGTGATGTTGTCTATTCCTGCACTCTTATTGTTCTTTAGTGATTT
>RDPX01000107.1:1930113-1953042 GCA_003991215.1 Morbakka virulenta | reverse complement strand
TGTGTCCCAGCAATCTGAGTCTTCTTTCTCTTATCTTTTCGCTCCACTTTTTTACTTTCGATCTTTCACATAGCTCTTTAATCCTTTTTTCTGTGACCATTTTATATTTAGCATTTTTCTTATGAGACTTCTTTGGAAAGTATCTATCTTTTTCTCACAGTTCTTAGTCAGAGTCCACTGTTCGCTATTATATAAATATATGCTTTCCACATAGGTGTTGAAGTGTCTGATTCTTGTTCTGAATGATAATTTCTTACTTGTAAGCAGGTATTGATATTGTCTATATGTTGCTGTGGATAGCATTTTTCTTCTTTTTATATCTTCGCTGGTGTCGAGCATACTTCCTGGGTATATTTTCTTTTTCCATTCTTTTCCTCCTTTGCTTTTTTTCTGATATATATCCTATATCGTGTGCATACTGTTGATCTATCGTTTTTTCCCGCTGTTTGGTTGGCTCTAATTATGGTCATGTAGGCTGTTTTCTTTTTGCTGTAGTTATGTTCCTCTAGGTGGTATGGTGTTTCGCTATCTTCCTGTTCCAAAGCCTTGGCTAGATATAATGTGAAGAGTATGGGGCTTAGGCAGTCCCCTTATGGGACCCCCACATTTGTTGTTAATGCGTTTCCTGTCGTTTTTCCATACTGTACTCGTAGTTTTACATCCTTTAACATTATCGATATTATGTGTAGTTTACCTTCATCTAGTAATTTCTGCAGTTCTTTGAATTGTATTCCTCGGTCCACTGTGTCGGAAGCTTTTGACATGTCGAGCAGTAGTAAATTTGTCTCATAGTTGGCAGATGTTATCGCCTTTTCAGCCATGATTTTCGTGCTGAATACGTGCTCTGTGGTACTGCGGCCTTGTTGGTAAGCCGCTTGAGTAATGGGGATTTCTTTCTGAATTTTGTTGCTTGTGCTTCTTATCATGCAGATGGCCAGGATCTTTCTGAGCATCGTCAGCAACATTATGGGCCTTAAGTTTCCAGATGGTCCTCTCTTCTTATTTGGTTTAGGTAGGGAGATGAGGATACCTTCTTTTATTTCTGTAGAATATTCGCCTGTGCTCGCGATATCGTTTAGGATTTTAGCTATTCCCATGTTTATTTCCTTTGGTCCATACTTCAGTTGTTCTGCGGTGATGTTGTCTATTCCTGCACTCTTATTGTTCTTTAGTGATTTTATGGCCTTGTCTACTTCGTCTTCGATGAAGGGTATCCGCATTGGTTTTGGTGTGATATATGGTATTTCTATCTGATCTTTAGCATTGAATACTTTCTGAAAGAATTCACTGATTGTATTGACAGTTTCTTGCTCATTTCCTGTTAGGCCTTCTTCATTTTCTACTAGTATTTCCTCTTTAGCTTTATCTCTTTTTATTTGTCTGATGACCTTTTGCATCTTGGTTGAATCATTTTGACATTTTTCTAATTCTTCAATGTTACTTATTGCCCTCTGGTCTTCTTTTTCTTTTAGCTTCTGATACATTTCGTTTATGATTTTGTTTCTTGTTTCTTTCATTTCCTTTCGTTTTCTCTTTTGATGTTGTGGCATTTATTTTCATTCTTATTTCTTTTTGTTTATCTGATAGCTTGCGAATCTCTTCAACTTCGATAAAATTTTTCCTTTCTTTATTTTTGGACCCTAGTACTTCCTCCGATGCCTCAGTGCATGCTGTTACTATGTTGTTCCATTGGTCTTGTATTCCTTTCTTTTCCCCTCTTTGTTCTAGTTTCTGGTTTACTGCATTTTGTACTTTCTCTTGTTGTGAGGTCTTGTAATTTGTCAAAGTCAATTTTGTTGCCTTCTGATGGTGTAGGCTTCAGTTTTGTCCAGTTTATGTCCAGCTTTGCCATCACTAGACGATGGTCTGAGCAGGTGTCTGTGCCACTATATGATCTTGAGTCATTTAGGAATATCCTGTGTTCTGATCTTATCAGGATATAATCAATTTGATTTCTCACTGGTTTTTCATTGTTTGTTCTCTTTTGGTTTTCCCAGGTTGTTCTATGTGCCATCTTGTGATTGAACATGGTGTTAGTGATAATTAGTCCATGTCTACTTGCCAGGTCTAGTAGGTGTTTTCCATTGTTGTTTAATTTACCTTTTCCATACCTTCCTATTACTTTTGGGTATTGTTCTTGTGCGCTACCAGTTTTTGCATTGAAGTCTCCACATAAGTATACGATTGATCTTTTATTTACTGACTTTATCACATTTTCAAGATAGAACTTTTCTCTCACTTCTGGATTTTTTTCACTTCGGGGTAGCATTGGAGCGTAGGCACAGGTGACAATGTGCTTTCTGTTTTCTACATTCACTGTTGTTGTACATATTCTGTCTGTTTTCTCTTCAACAATTGCTTTGCATTCTTTTCTTACTACTATCCCAACACCGTGCTTACTATTTGCTGTGCTTGCTTGATATAGATGGTATTTCTTACCACTGTCTGATGTTATTTCTTTCAATTTTCTGTCCTTTATGTGCGTTTCCTGTACTGTCAGTGCGTCCATGTTGTATTTTTCCATGTCAGTTGCAAGTTGGCTTAGTTTCACTTGGTTTAGGTTACGCTGACCAGATGTCCTTTATTTCAAAGGACAGTCCTTTATTTCAGAGCCTTGTCCTTTATTTTTTCCTTGTCCTTTATTGTTCTTTATTTTGAGAAAATCCTTTAAATTGTCCTTTATATTTTAGAAATTCGAGGAAATGTCCTTTATTTGAAATAAAATTCAAGGAAGTTCATTTCTAGCAGTTTTAGACTCTTATAACATACCAATGACGCATTAAATGAGTCGCAACGAGCTCCTGGCACACCTGACAGTTCTAAAAACAAACCATTTATCATGAAAATGACTATCCATTATTTTCCCATTAGGCCGGGCTCAACATCGCTACATCCTCCAGATGTGATGAGTTTTTTCTTTAAAATAACTTGAGACTGTGTCAATCAAGACCAAGATCAAGTCGTTTTAGATCCGATCGAAGATTTAATATCGCATTTATTTCGTTACAATGAAACTTCTCGTCATTCAGAGTTTTAGTATACAACTATACATACGAGTACACTCAGTACAGTGCATTTATTAATTTTATTAGTGTAAGAGAAACATGTCCAAAAAAAGGAAATGCAATTTTAACCCTTCTTGGATAAAGGAATTCAAATTTATTGAAAAGCGAGAATCGGATACGGAGGCTTTTTGTAAATATTGTAGGACTGTTATTAACATTTCATCGATGGGTCGATCTGCAATTGTTCAACACCAGAAGCTCGAAAAACACAAACGTGCCTTTGAAACTGTTGTGAGCTCCAGCCAGTCTGTATCATCATTTTTCTCAAGAAAAACTTTAGGAGATGCAGAAAGTAAGTTAGCTGCACTCGAAGGAGCTTTTGCTTATCATACCATATACCACGGACAATCATTTCGGTCTTTGGATTGTACAACACAGTTGTTAAAAGTTGCCCACAATCCTAGATTTACTTGTGGCAGGACAAAGGCTCAAGCATTAGTTTCCAATGTGTTTTTGCCACATTTCCAGAAAGAACTGAGGAAGGACCTATCAAATGCACACTTTGTCACTGTATTTTTTGATGCGTCCAACCATGGAGCAACAAAACTTATCCCGATTCTCACTCGCTACTTCAACAAAGATAGTGGTGTTTGCGTTAAAATCTTGGATATTGAGGATGTTAAACGTGAGACCTCCGAGTTACTGACCGATTTACTTATAAGAAAGCTGTCAGAATTTGAAATTTCGGAGAAAATTGTGTGCCTGAGTGCCGACAATACGAATACAAATTTTGGTGGTGTAGCCCGTAAGGGTCGCAATAATGTATTTGCAAGGCTGAACTCTGCGCTTGATACAGACTTGATAGGATCGGGCTGCATAGCACATATCACTAATAATTGTATGAAGCGTTCCGCAGATTCTCTACCTGTAGACTTGGAAGCTGTCTTAATTAAAATCTTTGGCTATTTTCAACACTATAGCGTGCGAGTTACAAAGCTCAAAGAGTTTTGTGAGAGTATTGATGTGGAGTACAAAAATGTATTAAGCTACTGTGGCACCAGATGGCTTTCTCTCCTTCCGTCTCTCGAGCGAATTCTGCAGATATTTCAACCATTGAAAGATTACTTTTCTGTCGAACCGTGTCCTACGATTCTATACGAGTTTTTTAACAATCCGCTTTCTGAAGCATGGCTATTTTTCGTTCATGCACAAGCTACAATATTTCATTCAGCAGTTTCTAAACTAGAAGGAGATGACGTCAGCATGGTCGAGGCTTGTCTTATTGTTGAGGAATTGTTATCATCAATAGAAGATCGAAGCAGCACTCATTTCCTACCTCTTGAGGTACGAAGACAGCTAGCGAAAGTAGACGACGAAAAATCTGCCTTTTTTAGTAAGAAGTGTCAGGATTTTTTTGCAATATCCAAGGATTATTTGCGTGTGTGGACTGCCAACCTAAAGGAGTTTCAAACTTTTGAGTGGATATTACTCAGAACCCCTGTATTTTGGGAGAAAGTTCAAGTTTCTCTGGAATCGAGTTCCACGATAATAAAGAAACTTGGTGTGAATGACAATCAATTGTTTGAGGAAGTTCGCCATCTGAAGAAGTTCACGACAGTTGAAAAAATAGCCTCTTGGAATGAAACAAAAACTGCACCTGCAAGTAGGTGGTGCGAGTTGTTCCGCTTGTTTGCATCATCGGATATTGAACATTCAGAGCTACTTAAAATCATCGAGTTTCTGTTTAGCCTCCCAGCCACAAATGCACCCGTCGAGCGAGTGTTTTCATTGATGAATAACTTTTGGACATCGGATAAGACGCAGATGACAGTCTCAACCGTAAAATCAGCGCTATTTCTGAAGTACAACTGCGCAAAAACGTGTACAAAGTTTTACGATATGCTACTATCCGATGGGCAGCTTCTGAAGGAAATACACTCATCATCAAAGTACAATTAAAATCTCGGTTAGTTTGCGCTTCGTACAACTAAACTATTCAATGCTATTTTTCTTGTGTATTATGTTTTTTTTGGAGAGCGTATATGACTTGAAATTTTGAATGCACAATTTTTAAGGCTACACGTAACGCGTACGTATGTTGATACATGTGTGACGTCACAAAATGTGATGATCGGAAGTGTCCTTTATTCTTTTTAAAACTGTCTGGTCACCGTAGTTTTAGGTCCAACAAGGAAAGTCAAATTTGTGAATGATGAAAATTTGGCGCGCTTCTTGTTACGCATGCGTTAAAAAACCTGGCCCTCATGGCAAATCAGGATGAACATTTTCGCTCTTTTTGAACATCTTTTGAGACAACAACATCTCGAAAGCGCACCAGAAAATATTGCTACGTCGTTCCACCTACGTGCTAGAAGGTATCACGCTATAGTTTATCTTGTTTTCTTGTAAAAGTTTCCTGTTATACAATGTCTAGTTGTTGTGGTGAAATGTGAAAAACGAATTTCAGTAAAGGGTAATAGTATTTTCACCATTTCTTCACTGTGTCATAATTTGTTCAAGCTTTGAAGAATTAGTTGCTTGAATTTTTTTTTATTTGTGAAATTGCTGAATATGAATTCATTATTTTTCTGTGCAAGTGAAATACATGTGACCCAGAGTATAAGTCGGGGGCAACCATTTCCAATGTACTTGGCAATGACAATGTAATGGTTAGAAGTGACCCAGACCAAACGAACAGCAACAGACTTCAACTGAAGAAGAGAAAATTAATTTTGCAGCGATATTCAAGGGTTAGTTGGTATATCAAGTTTGTCTTGGCACTTTTTAATAAAATAAGCAAGATAAACATTACAAAATGAATGAGTCGAGCCTTCCTATGCATATGATGTTAGCAGCGTATGCAATGCACACTCCCGTCTATTAAGTGCTTGTTGCACAATGTGAAAAGGATTTATTCCAAGAAGGCTATCAAAGTTCTGTTTCATTGAAAAGGGCATGATATGTTAACCTCCTAGAAAGTAAAACCACAGCCTGACCCTTTTTTTATTCTAGTTAATTTGAGGAGTCTTAAACGAATATCATCCTACCCTAACCCAGCCTTTACACTAAGCCCAAAGAAATAATGATACCTCAAAGGTATGCCTTGTTTAAGGGAATGCCGAGGTGTAAACAATTTAATTGAACCGTTTAAAGGTTTTGTTGGTGTTTTGTGTTTTCGAAGAAATTGATTTACAAAAAGATGTATTTTGAAGCGTAGAATTGTTTCGAGTATTGCTCTATGTCCGACAAGGAAATTGAAATGAAGCGTATAACTGAGTGCTTTCATTTAATTGATGACTGAATACGCTACAGTATTCGGCAAGTTGCCAAATAAGTTGGCAGGTCCCAATTATCTTTTCAATGTCATGAATTGTGACATTGGTAACAAGGTTTCTGGAAGGAGATACTCCTGAAGATTAATTCATTGCTATGCATGAGGTTGACACTCGACCAAGTGGAATTATTGAAGAGAAAATCTGGAGCCATATTGCCACGAGTTGAATTAGTTAACCATATATATGGTACCACATTTATTTTTTACCACATTTCTACTGGGTGGCCTAGTTACTACTACTAATATTTGTTTGCTTATAAATTTTGATCTTTGTCAATTTACTTTAACTTCAATAAGGTCTGAAAACATGTAAATAGTTTACACTTCATTATGAATTAATGACAATCATAGATAAATCATTAATATACAATACATCAGGTAAATACATACCTCAAGACGGGTTCAAACGGTAGAATCCTATTGGCCAAGGTAATTAAATGGGCTAAAATATGACCAAATGATTCCCCAAGTTTGTGTGATCATAGCAAAACCCAAGGCTTTTTGTTAGAGATTCATTTACTTTTGCAGGTCTAGGGCATAAATAAGAATAAATAAGCTCAGTGTCTAGGGCAGGTTGACTAAGTGTTTCTGCCCTGTCAGGTTTCAGTTTTTATTGGTAATACTAGTTACATTTGCCTGTAAGGTTAGGAGTAATACTAGTTGCTGGTAAAGAGGGTCAGCATTTTGTTACAAACTGGCGTGGAGGTAAATGTGTGCAATGTATTGAACTTTGTTTTAAGCTCCAAGTCAATAAAATGTTGATAGGCTGTGATGTTATTCTCAAATTTGAAATTTAATGATTGATCACCTGTGATTAAATGCACAAGTTTATTCTGAGGAAATGTCTTAGTAGACTGACCCAGTTTTGTTCAGCATTTGGCTAGGTCACAAATTTTAGCTACAAAGGTATTTTCATGCATTTGAAATATTAAAAAATCTCAACCCAAATTTGATGCTTAGATTTATACCAACATACTGTCATGCATTCTTATTTCAGATTAGCCAGGTAAGCTTTCTTCAAAACCTTTTAACGGGACAATCACACTATACGTCATTATACCATACATGCATCATAAGTAAAGTAGTTTATAAATATGTGCAGGTTTTTAAGGTGAACTATAATTTTTATTTTGGTATATACTATAATATACAGGGGAAAAATTCGAAATGTTTGTACAAAAAGAATTGGATTTGTCTAGATATTCTGCACTGTTAGTGTTTATTGATATTAGTATGCTCCTCAACTGTTTCTGTAGCCTAATGACCCTGTTTGGATGGTATTTTGTGTTTTAATTAATAAGACATTGAAGTTGTTGCTTTTTGGAGCATATACAAGCCTATGCACCCCCTTTAAGGGATACAACATCTATGAGACAGGTAGTAGGTGCTTATGGTAATTTAATTATAAAGCTTTTGTTTTGGAATAAACATAAGTAAACATGGACATTGTGTGGTTATTTTCTCAGAGAAAATTATTCATTTGTATGTATTGTCTTAATCATAAATAGATTTTCAAATTGTGCAATATTTATTGTTTCAGATGCCCAAAGCAAAACAGCAACTGAAGAATGGAGATGACACAGATGAAAGTGGGGAAGATGATATTCAAACTCAAGGTGCACAAGGTACTTCCATCTTATAACTCCTATGATGTTAATAAGATAATCAAAAATGTTTGTAAACAATTTTGCAGTAACATTTTTTCCAAATCCTCTCATCATCATCATCATCATATTCGGTTTAACGTCCGTTTTACATGCTAGCATGTGTTGGACGATTTCTTGAAATTGACTTCCAAGTTATCCTATCCTTCACCAGGTCTCTGCTGACACCTTTTTCTTTCAGATCCATCCTTATCACTTCCTCCCATGTTTTCTTTGGTCTTCCTCTGCCAGTGGTTCATGTCACCTTGATTGTTCTGCATCTACTTGTCCAAGCATTCTTGTCCATTCTCTCCACATGACCAAACCAACGAAGCCTCCTATTCTGCATACAGCTGCCAATACTGTCCAGATTCAATCTCCTTCTGAGTTCATTAGAACTCCTTTAATATAAGCAGAGCTGCACTCACCAGAGAAAATCTGCTCATGAGTTCAAGGGGAATTCATGGATGTGTATATTCCTGTGCTATGTGTACCAAAAACCTCAAATTTATGAATTAGTGCTCTCACAATTACAATTGGCAGGTGTTTTTTCTCTGTTAGATAATCATATATGAACAGCTACAAAAGTAAATTAGAGGCCTTCCCAGCAATGCCAGCCAAACATAAATAGAAATAATATACCTACATATACCATTTAATAGGTACTTGCACAAGTTATATTTGAAATTTTGTAGCCATGGAAGACCAAAACAGAAATAGGAAAAGGTAAGAATTGGGCAGAAAATCTGTGATGAGTGCAGTTCTGAATATAACATACCATTTTTCGTAATATTTTAGGGTTTGCACAAATGCCTGTGCCATGCATCCCCTAAGTTTTTTTAGATTGCCCTCATCCTTTACTTACTTCCACCTCAAAATTTAACACCCTCATTTTTGACCACATGTACTTCCAATCTGAATCTTCTAGCTTGTATGCTTCAAATTTGTTTTTTTACTTATTTGCCCTCCATGTTTGTTGGTATCAGTTACTCTGGCCATGGATTGGAATTTTTCAATCTGTTGGTGAAAATGGCAGTTTGACTTAATAATAATCTTTACGGCCCAACTGTTTGTAGTTACCATGTAATAGGTGATTTGGTTTATCTTACCTGATCCTGTCACAACACTTGGTTTTGTGCTCTGGTTTTTATCCACATCACAATTTCTTACTATTTCACATTTATTTGTGCCTCATCTCTGCATGCAACTTCTGGAAGCCCATATGATCCATTTTCTGGCATTATTATATTTTTAAGAAGGGTTTTATACAAGCCCATACACTTGATTGATTGAATAAATAACCTTTGGAACCAATCTTGGATTTATGATAATGAGATTTAAAATCTAGTAAGTTTGTGAAAGAAAATATGGGACAGATAATGCCAGTGTGATGTAGAGAAGAACTGGCAAAAACAATCCACATAACAGATAAGCCTCTTCCTTTTAGGGCATAGAAAACCAAACACCATAAGAAGTGGAGGAATATTTGACCTGTCAAAATACAAAACAGTATTGTTTCTCTTCCAAAAATCTTGAGTTCCAGTTTTTTAGAAGAAATACAAATTGAATTCACAAATTCATTCAGGATAGCAAGATTTAGCATCAGAAGTCACCCTTTTACAAGTATTGCCAGTACATTGGAAAGAAGCCCAAAATGCAACAGTTCCATCGAGCAGAAACTGAATGTAGAAGAACAATGAGTATTTAACCATGGAAGAGAATTAGGTTTGATTTTGTAGTCATGGGTAGATACACATGTTTCAATACCTTCCTGTATCCATTCTGTGAGTTCATTTGCTTAATCAGAAGCTGAATGGTAGACTAAATCCCAAGTAATATCACCAAAAAATTGACAAATTCATCCCAGTAAGACTAGTCAGATTTAAAAGTCTTATAGGAGACCCTTTAAAATCTTGTTGAGAAGATTTTAAGGAGTTTTCTTAACCTCTGCAGGAATAGAAGTAAAAACAAGGTCTAAAAGAAAATGTTCTCAAACTCAGAATCACAATTTTGTGTAAGACTATTAGCAATCTGTTTTAAGGTCATGAGCATGAGCAAGGCTGTAAATAACTTGACCTGGTCAACCAGTATTGTGGCATCCTTTCTTTCTAGTTCTGGTGCAGTTTCATGTTTATACTATTTGTTGCCATTTGATGTTTTATTTCTTACAACTATTATTATTATTATCATTATTATTAAGCAATTGAAGCTAAGATGTTGCAGAATATAAGATTTGTGGACAATTCTCTAAATTAGTTGCACACCTTGCTGTGGGGTGTTGTGGATTGGCACAGAAAGAGTACCATAGAAGGCATAACCGCATGGGATTACAACTTTATTGGGAGTTGTGTCAGAAGTTAAGGATGAAGTGTGCTAAAAAGTGGTTTGAAGAGGTACTTAATGATGCAAGAACTAGGGAGGATGGGACTGTTGATATATGGTGGGACAAGTGTCATGAATACCGAGCAATTCAAACATAATCGTCCAGACACTGTAGTTATTGAGAAAATAGCAAAGGTGTGAACCATCATA
Organism: Morbakka virulenta; assembly: GCA_003991215.1. Classification (NCBI taxonomy): domain Eukaryota; kingdom Metazoa; phylum Cnidaria; class Cubozoa; order Carybdeida; family Carukiidae; genus Morbakka; species Morbakka virulenta. Next base: position 1,942,528 of record RDPX01000107.1, on the reverse strand, counting down.
GATATTTCAGTGCCCTGGGATAAGAATGTGGTTGACAAAGAGAATGAGAAGTGTACTAATTATGCCCCACTGGCCTTGGAAGTAAGACGAATGTATGGTGTGAGAACCAAAATTGTCCCAGTTGTAGTAGGTGCACTGCGAGTGGTGTCAAGACAGTTGGAAAGGTACTTAAAAAGAGTACTCATTATTTGATCAGAATAGACCATTTTGTGATGGGAAAGCTCTTCTAAGAATATGTGCACTACTCTTAGGTACAATCTTCTTTAATCTGGTAAAGTGACCACTTTCCTGAGATTCATTGACATTTTTCTGTAACACCTTAATCATCTCAAGTGCACCAATTAAAAATTAAGACCATCCCAACAGGGATGGTCTTAATTTTTATCTTTCTGATTCTTGTCACTTCCATTTCAAGGTCGCCATATTTACGAAGTTTTTTTTAATTACTTAACCTATATATTTCATTCTACTTTACTCAATTCATCCGTAATAACAATGTCTGGCTTGTTATCCAGTATTGTTTTGTCAGTTTTTATTGGAAAGTCTCATAGGAAAGTCACTTTAGATGTATCAATAACTTGGTAATGCTTTATTTGCATACCACTATCAGATGTGCTAATATCATAGTGGTTGCAAACTTTCCAGTGTATGTATTGACCAACACCATTGTGTCAGTTGGAGTACTTGTTTGGGGCAAGAATAGTGCATCCTGAAATGAGATGGTCAGTGTTTTCAGTACTTTTGTTACAGAACTTGCACATAGGGTCTGCACCATTGTGAACAATATTTGCATGATAATTCACACTTCTTCTATTGACTTTGCAGCACTTGGGTTTCCTTGCCATAAAATCTCTTAAGATGACTCTCAAAAGAGTCCTCAACAACATATAACAGCTTAAATATTTTAGTATGGCTTATTTACTGAATGCTTTAATGCTAATGCTTAAGTATGTATTAAATAGAAAAATGTTGACTGCTACAGCCTCTAAAACTCTCTCTTTTGTTTCCCAAGTTATTGGCACTTGTATTATTCATCTATCATTGCAACTGTATTATTTTAAAAGTGGAATACTGTGTCTACTGCTTTAGTCACACATCAAATATTTTCGTGAATGTATCAAGTCAATATGTTGCATAACATATTTTAAAAAACAAATCAGGGTTTAATGACTGTATCAGATTGCATCTTGACAAGCCTGTTTCATGATGATACTATTTTTGCAATAATATGGCTAATTTATTTATTCACAGACATCAATATGTTTATGTGTCTGGGTAAGTAAGGGGAAACAAGCTGATAAAGGACACACCCTGTCATATCTTGTGGCGTACACAGAAAATGTCATGCTTAAAATCCTTGTCATTCCTAAGAGTGCTGTCTTTTTACCACTACATCATTTCCAATCTTTTTCATGTAACTTTTGAAGCAATGTGATATGCACCCTTATGGCCTATCACAATAGGGATTACTGTAACCTTCATATAGCATATCCTCCCAATTTCTTCCTTTAATTGTTCATACTTCTCCATCTTTTCTTGTTCTTGGTCTTTTAATTCTACAATCACCTGGAATTTCAATATTAATTCTCTTTGCTTCTTTCTGTTTCTTGTCAACCATAATAATGTCTGACCTTCTTGTCTTAACAATCATTTGACACTGAATCATAAAATCACACAACACCTTAATTCACTACTACTCTTTCTGGCTTCTGTTCATACCATTTTGCTACATTGTCATGTTGTCTTCTATATTCTCTTTGTGTTAGTTTCTCCCTTGTCACCACACATTCTGTATAACAACTTATTGTTTGATTTGTCAATATAGTGTTTTGTATAATAGTCTGCAGACTGCTCATGTGCACTTCACACTAATGCTTCCTTGCAACCTTTTCTCTATTTTTTAACCATGACTGGCAATTTTTTTCCAAGTCCCCATTTATTCTTACATTCATGTGATGGTACTGCTTCTGCAGTATTTGTTGTCCAAAGATCTCTTACTTTTGACATGATGTTACTTCATATATGTTTAATATATCCAGCTAGATTGTTAATCTCAGTTTTGATACAATTCTTGCTACTACACTTTTAGGTTTAATTTCTTTATTCATTGTCATTAATTTTCTAGTTCTACTGCCTGTATATTCTAATTTGACTTTCGTCCATGTTATAATTCCTGCCCCATAGTACACCAGGGAAACTGGCCAAGTATTTGTTACCTTGATCTTATTACAGCCACTAAGTTTTTATTGTATTTAAAATTTCACCCACTTGAAACATTCTTTTTGTAATGTGCTTTTCAGTTTCTTCCTCTATTTTATCTGGGTCCGGTATACCCAGATACTTGTACCCCTCTTCACCGACTTCCTTGATCTTTTCACTGTTGGCAAGTTCAAGTTCTGCCCTTTTTGTTAGTTTTCCACATTTCATCTTTAAAACATTACACTTTTTGATCCAAAATTGCATAACTATATCTTGGCTAATGAGGTTAAGAGTAGATGGTAGGCTGTCAATATAATTCTCATTCTTTGCAAACAACTTGAAATTGTCCATGAATGGCAGATGATTAATCTTAATACCATCCAATGTATGTCCCATTTTGACTTTTTTTTAAGGGGAGGTTATGCAAATAATAAACAACAATGGTGATAAGCTGCCCCCCTTGGGAATATACTTCTTTATTTGCAGCTCCCCTATTTTATTGCAAGATGTCAGTACTTTTGCATTGGTCATTAATCTCTTCAAAAAGTTAGTAGTACTGTCTGATACTCCAAAGCTACTTCCACATTCTATTATCCAACTGTGCACAATCTTGTAAGCTTTCCTATAGTCAATCCATGCCATGGCTAAGTTTTTGTGCCTCTCTTTACTATCTACAAGTATTGTTTTATCTACAAGCAGTTGATCATTTGTGGCCCTACTCATTCTTTTGCACCCCTTTTGTTCTTTGGGTAGCAACTCGTTCTCATCCAAAAGTGTGTAAATACTCTCCAATATTATTCCTGTCAGCAATTTCCACATCATTGGCAAACAGGATATGGGTCTATAGTTGTCAAACGCATTGCCTTTTGCAAGGTCTTTTTGGCACAACACAGTTTTCCCAGTGGTCAACCATGAAGTTATTTTTTTCTCTTCATATTTATCAAATAATTTAGCTGGGAAGTAATTCTTTGCTGTAGAGATGTTATTTTCTTAATCCAAAATCCCTGGACTCGATTGGGGTCAGGAGCTTTTCAGTTGGATATTTTCTTGATTTGGTGCTTTAACATTCTAGTTGTAATTTCATTATCATTCTGGCCCATGTTAGCTTTGTTATTTCTGTCATCCTCTAAACATTCTGCTGTTTTATTATGTTGCATTTTGTTGTCCCATATGTTGGACCAAAATTTTTTAATTTCAACTGCATTTGGTGCATTGTTGTTTCTCTTTTTACTTCCTTTAGGTTGTTGATAGACCTTCCTTTTGTCGTATTGAAACATTCAATTAATCTGACTCACAAATTTATTAAAAACTTTTGTCTACCTTTTTCATATTTATTGGTATATTTATATTCCCTAATCTGGTATTGTTGTATCCTTTCCTCGTATCTATTTATTTTGTATGGTTTGGCTTGCAATCTCTGTTTTAGCCCTTCAATTACAAGAATAATTCATTTTTTCATGATGCTATATTTCCTTGAGATTTCATTATATTTGCCTTTCTTTAGTGTTTCACTTCTCTTTTTACATTCAAGGATATTGATATGTTTTCTGAGCTGTTAATAGATTCCTTTATTCTTCTTTTCCAACAAGGCTCTTTCATCCTATTTTCTCGCTTCAGTTCCTCCAATGCCAATTTCCTCCCAACACACACTGCTGCAGCACAGATAAATTTGTGTCACATATTGTTTGTTCAAATATCAGTCAACACCTTTTCCACTTCATTAACAAATTTGTTAACAACTTTCTGTCTATTTTTTTCATATTTATTGGTATATTTTTATTGACGTCTTTCATTACATCAATAATTTCTTCCATCACTTTTGTACTTGCTTTATTACTACCATAGTTTTCTAGGACATGAATTACAGGTTGATGTTCAGACAGTCTATGACCTTTCAGCCATCCTAATCTCTAACACTTGACTAGAATTGATTGCCATTTCCTCTTCTGCTATAATTCTTCTTTTTATTTCTTGAAACTTCACCTGACTGAGGCAGCCATTCTTTCATGTCATGTGATCTTGGTCACATAATCACTGTTCAGTAACTTAAAGGGTTTGTCTCCCATTCCAAATATTATGCATACTGGATTTGTAGCCTCTTATCATTTTTCCATCATCATTTACAGGTTTACTGAAAAATCCCCACTTCATTACTCCAACATTAAGGCTTTGAACATCCAGTTCTGGCAGTAGTATGATAATGACCAGACCCATGTTGCTGCTCCATGGGGCACCTGCTGAGTGAATGAGTGAGTCTCCTTTACACTGTTATCTAAATCATTGGTTTTATTCATCTCACTCTTAAGAAGTTGTTTTTTGTAGTATGTTCCCAGCTGGTATTTTTATTTGTGACACCATCACTAGAGGGGCTGTCCTTGAAGGCAAAAGAGTTCCCTCTACCCAGGAGAGAGACTAGCCTTTGCTGGGTGCCAGCCTGGTATTTGATAGTCTAGGGGGAGAGCTGTCAGGTGCTATTCCTTGCACAAGGGTGACCTGGAGGTAATTGTGGCAAAGGGTAGCTTCATTATTATTGCTTTTAATATCATTTTTACCAGACCCTGGGCTTAGAATGTGTTATTTATTGGGACTTTGATGTGGGAGTTAGAAGCCTAGTACATAAGATAATGGTTTCTGAAGTCCTCAAACTGTAATTCTTTAAATGAATTTTTTTCCAAACAAGTTTTGCCCTTTCTGTAGGCTTTGATTTTTTTGTAGGAATTGCTGAAGCACTGAAGAGTTTTTTTTAATTGCCCTTCTCGTTGCCTATCTTGGTGTCAACCAATGGGTTTCCATGAGATTACAAAGTTTCTGGCAAAGGAGTTTTTATATTTTGTAATAAAATATTACACAGCCAGTAAAGGACATTGTTTGAGTACTTGAATAGAAGATGTTCTGACCCATCTTTAGCCGGGGGTAAAGGAACCTCATTTTGTAGCAAGGCACCATCATTTTGTAAGCCACTGATTTTTATGGGCATTAGCCATATTACTTGGGACACCAGTTCGTGATATTTAATTGCAGACAACAAATGTTTCTCAGAGTATAACATGGTGATTGTGCCCTTATACTATTTGATAATAACCACTCAGCATCCTGCATTTTCTCACCATCGAGAGGAGAGCATAGAAGAATAATACTTGAAATATTTTTTTAGGCATTACATTTAGGTAGCCAAACCAATCCATTTCTAAATTAAGTTTGTCTGCAGACCCCCCACCCCCACCCTCCATGCAATTTATTCTCATTTGGGTTTTGAGATTACTAAGAAATGAAATGAAATTATTGTATTTGTATACTTGTCTCTTTTTTCAGCCCTAACCCAGGGTATCAACCTGTCTCACCCTGGTTTACTTGCTGCAGTGCAGAGTAAACTAGCTGGGCTTGTTGGAACACAATCTGGCTATATTGAAAGGTAAGAAATAGTATTATGAAATATCTTTGAATATTGATAATTATTTTCAAGTATGACAGTATTAAATTGAAGAAGTTTTAGAAAATTGTAGTAAGATTGTGTAGGAGAAAGAGAAAAGTTGAGCAATAAGAACATAATTGTTATTAGTTGGTTCAAACTGTGCAGTATGGCTTGGGGGATGGAATCATTAGGAAAATAATGGAGGCTTGTCTGCATGCACCAGAGATATGCTTATGCAGGATGATGGTAAAAATACTATTTCTTGGCCATGTACTGAAGAAGGACATGGTTTAGGAGCTACAGTAACCGATTGTATTAAGGAAGTGTTGACATGGGAGTATTTTAACATTTCTTGATTGCCTTAAAAAAGCAACCAGGTTCATACCTCCCGAGATTATCTGGAAACTAAAAAAGTAGAGAGCAAAGGTTGTTATGAACACTCAGACCTTGAAAATCAAAATCTCCTAATCTACAAAGTATACTCTCCACAAGGCTTATGCTGCATATACAAGGCAAGTGCTTTCTTTAAAACTAACTGATTTTTTATTTAATCATTATTAATGAAATAAAAAGTAATATATACTGTTAATGTTGGAAGTCTATTAAAGTTTTCAGAAATAAACTGAAGAAACATTTATGAAAAATTTAAGGTTTAACTTTATGCTTGGGTTGAAAAGAGTAATGTAAACATTTTTTGGTTGTTTTTCAGGATTTGTAAACACCAGTTGTTAGACCAATTTTGCATGATGAAGCTAGTGAAGTTTTTATTTATTGTGGTTTTAGTAGTTATAATTTTTTTTATTTGCTCTGGCTGATAGGGAAGGCAAGTTTGGTGAGAGCACACTGAAGGTATAGTGTCAGGGGTGAGACTTGGTCACATGAATTGGTGCCACCTTGTTGTTCATTGTTGTTGTGTCTTGCAGCAGTTCTCTTTTCGGTTTTGGAGACAGTGTGTGTGTGTGTGTGTGTGTGAGAGAGAGAGAGAGAGAGAGAGAGAGAGAGAGACAGACAGACAGAGACAGAGAGAGAGACAGAGAGACAGACAGAGACAGACAGACAGACAGAGAAAGAAAGAAAGGGGGGGGAGGGAGCAAATTGATGGAACTGTAGATGGGGAGTTAGAAGTTGAAGTGATGTGTTTTAACACTAACACATTTTGATTTTTGTAGTTTGTCTATGTAACCATATCCCAAAAAGTGTAATTTGACAAAATTTTGTTTCTATTTAAGTTTGCCACAGTCTATAAAGAACAGGATTAATGCACTCAAGAATTTGCAGGTTAGTGTTGGTTGGGTTTTTTTGTAGATGTCAATTCCACCTTAAGTTGTGTGCACTTTTGGGAGTGTAAGAAAAAACATGTTGGCTATAATAACAGATAAACTTAAACCTTGAAATACCAATGTCAGGATGGAGTGAAAAATCTAACTGGATTTTTGTGAGTCAGAAAATGTCAGAAGCGGAGGTTTCAGAGTTTTTAAATTTGATTGACAATACTTTTGGAATGCCAGTTGTTTATCCTATAGGCATGAATTGTAGTATGCACAATCAGTGAGGCTGTTGTTTTTTTATACACATATTGCTTTAACATGACCTTGAGTAATACCAAATGTCAGGATTACTAATTCACATTGGCAGTAATGTTCTGTGTACCTCAAGATCTTTATTGTCTTGTGATGCAGTGAATTTATATTTGTAAGAAAAAAGTTTATTTACCTTTTTTAGCTGTAAGCGGTACAACTTGAATTTTTTTTTTACAAATGTGAATTCACTTGTAAAAATGTCAAGTACAAATTCAAGGGTGACAACCAAAAATGTATGTGTTTTAGAGAAAAGAGGATATTCTAGCAACAACTGTCGAAAAAGCAAGTGCATATTACTTTCAAAAACGATTTACTATTGGGAAAACTGTTTATTTACATGGTGGTGTATTTTGTAAATGTAGCTTTCATTTCTTGTGAGATTGTTCAAGAGTAGTTCTAGTAGGAGCAGTTATGTATGTATGTATGTATGTATGTATGTATGTATGTATGTATGTATGGGTGGATGGATGGATGGATGTGCTGGACTGGACACCTTGTCAGGATGAAGGATGAAAGACTCCCCAAAGAGTTGTTTTATTGTGAGTTACCAAAAGGAAGGAGACCACAACACAAGCCAAAAAAAGGTTTAAGAATGTGCTGAAGAGCAATTTGAAACTACTGGGCATTGATGTGAACAACTGGGAAGTGATACCTGCAGACTGCCCCCAATGGAGGAAAAAATAGGGAAGGATGTAAAGATTTGAAGAGAGGCGTGTAGGTCATGGTGGCAAGGTTTTATGAGAAAACGTTGCCATCTTGTCCATCTATGCATAGTTGCTACCTGTGGTGTAGTCTGCAAATCAGCAAGTGGTCAAACAAGACATTCCAAGTTTCATAATAAAGCTCATCTGCATGCAGCTCTAAAAGTGGGAAATTTCATTTGTCATGTTTGTGATTATTCATGCAAGGTAGAACTTAGGTCGAAGAGTCACCTGCGTGCACACTGAAACACAGTATCAAATTGAAGAGATAGCAAACTTCTGTCAAGAAGGAGTAATCATTGTGTATGAATGTATGCATGCATGCATGCATATAAATATGTGTGATAAGGGTATTGTGTTAATGTTTCAAACCGCAGGTCACGTTTTTAATCTCAGAAGGTTCAATGCCAAGACCAAGCTACATCATGTCTTACTAAGAGAGGTAAGCAGATACTGCTGCTTTCTTCTTAGACACTGAAGCTGATAGGGAGCATATAATGAATCTTATTGCTATGTCCTGCACTGGCTTTGATCTGAAAATCAGTCACTCAAAAAGAAAGGTAATGTTCACTCCTGGAAAAGGCGAGCTATAGTTAGAACCGAAAAACATGGTCATTGGTGCTGGGTTAGGAGCAGATGACTACATTTGTCAACATTTTTAGTGCCTTGTGAAGGGATTGCTCTCTGAAACTCAATGAAACCCACAGACAAACTTAGTAGCCCATTGTAGCTTTTGGAAAATTTCTGTAACACACATGTATTCATCAGAGACATGGACGTTGCATTAAAGGCAAATTAAATGACTTGAATGATTTCACCAAATTGCTTAAGACGTGTCTTAAATATCAAGTGGCAAGCTCAAGTATCAGACACTGAGGTCTTTGTGAGAGCATGCTGTTCCAGTGTTAAGACTTGCAACCACGACACAATGCATTGAGTGGTGGGCCATGTGCTTCAAGTGAAAGATTGTAGTCTGCCAGAACAACTTTTTTACCGGGGGCAGGAAAACAGTAAGCACACACAACATAAACCTAGGAATAGATAAAAGGATTGCGTGAAGAGTTGTAAGTTAATATTAACAAGTGGGAAGAACTCACACTGCTGAGATTGGACTGGTAGAAATTTGTATGTGAAAGAGGTGATGCTCTTGAGGAAAGAAAAGCAGGCGCACAGCAATCTAAAGCGAGGGCTTTGCAAAGGCTCAGCTGGTGGTCTTAAGCATGACACACACAGCTGGAAATGCAACATTTGTGAGCAAGTGCATCTGTTGAAAGCTGGCTATGTCAAGTCACACCAAACTCATCATCGGGTCAACTTGGTACATACTAAACCAGAAAAAATAACCTGTGTAATATATAGCAAAGTGTGCAAGTCCACTCTTGATTTCAAAAGTCACATGGCTGTTCACAAGAATACTATTCACCCCCCAAAAGTCAGCCAAGTGGAAATCACGCAATGTTTATATCGCATCTGGTTCAAATTGTGCATATTTATAGTAGGACTGCAAAGTCACCTCAGAGGGCACGGGCAACAAGATGGAGAAACCTCGCAAAAATGATGGCAGTCGTATGGGAAGATGCTGCAATCATAATATATATATGGTGAACGACAAAAAAAATCAACGGAACTTAGTTTACTAAACTAAGTTTGTGGATTTTTTTTTGCCGTTCACCATATGATAGCTCTAATATTTTAATATTGTTGTGCACTGTTGACAGCTATTAATTACTTCGATACTGGTATAAATGTATATACACTTTACATTTGTCATTATTTTCATTGCATTAGGTGGAGTTTGGGAAATTGGAAGGAAAATTTTATGAAGAAGTTCACAATCTTGAAGTGAAATATGCAAATCTTTACAATAGTATTTATGAAAAGGTATCTTTATCTTCCTTTATGATTGTTGCAAAGGGGTTTAGGTTTTTATATAAATAATTAAAAGCAAACTATATTTGATTCCATAATGATGTCCTTATGGATGATCGGTTGGTTAGTAGTTAGTACGGTTGTAACCAAGGTCCTCCAGTTTGACACCTTAAGCAGGTAAAAAAACCTTCTTAAATATATACAAAATAAAAAAGCCATTTGTTGGCATCAGGAAGGGCTAGAAATTTAACACTACCACAACATAGTCCCGCAGAATTGCACCATCTGACTCAATGTTCTTAGGAAAAACGATGTTGAAGTAATAATAGTAATTAATGGTCATTTGTTGTTATTCAAACATTTCACTAAGATTACTCACCCACTGTGTTACCCACCTTAATTACAGGGCTGGTAAATTTTGAGGTGAAAAGGAGGTTCGTTTATACAAAGAGAAGTTGATCTGATGAAGTCCAATCCTTTAGTCATCGGTTACAAATGCAATAGAACGTCTTATAGCTGTCTAATTTTTATTATCTGGATTTAAATGTTTAAAAAGTTTTTAAAATAGTAGTATTTTTTAGTTTTTTTAATAGTCTGAGTCGAGAATGTTACACCAGACTCTTGTATCAGTTTTAAGCAGCTTAAAAGTTCCGGATTTTCCCATTATTTACTACACATACAAAATATGTAACAGGCTGTTCTTATAAATACATTTATTATTCTGTTCATTATGAAAGTCGTGGTCTTATTGGAGAGATTACATTTTTTATTTTAGTTAAAACTAAGCTATCATTACCTATTACATCACTTGCACCAAGGCTCAAATTAGCATAATCCTTGCACCTTATTGGTAGTTAAGCAAGTAACTACTACTAGTTAATAAAAATAATAATTGGTTGATTCAGTTAGAACTGCCATATAAAACCACCACCATAGGCATGGATAAATATTTGAACTCTGCTGATGATTGGATGTTACAGTTCGTTTTTAACCATGAAAATGGTAAAAAGCTGCATTCTATTTGTAAAGAAGCTAGAAAGTTTGCCAATAACTTTGAAATTGACCACCGAGAGCCTGTCGAACAAAGCATTCCAGCAACAAAAGCTGCAAAAACAAGTGGCAAACAGAAGGCTGAAAGGATCGGAAACTAACAGCCAGAAAAGGCCGCACGGTCAGTATGATCTTCGGAGTCGCTACGCTGATGTTCACCAAAATGCTACCCATCAATGGCTCCGTTCGAGTCTAAAGGCAGAGACTGAAGGATTGATAATCGGAGCTCAAGACCATATTACACAATGGTGCAGACCCCAAGTGTCGATTCTGTGACCAAGCCATAGAGACTATGGATCATCTCGTCTCCGAATGTCCTGGACTTGCCCCTAGCGAGTACGTGAAACGGCATGACCGTGTAGGATGGCATGACAATATTATCATTGGGGAATATGTCAAAACTATCAGATACCCATACATCCAAACTGGTATGAAGAGTTTGACAAACTTAGTTAAGTGTAAGGACTTGGAAATCGAAATTCAAAGAATGTGGAAACTTAAACCACAACAATCCCCGTGATATTAGGTGCATTAGGGATGATCAAAAAGTCACACAAACGTATTTAGACAAAATACCCGGGGAACCACAGCTTAAAGAAATTAAAAAAATTGTATTCGTATATGTGCGTATCTTGTATTATTTAGTATTTATTGTTTTTAAAAATGTCTCTTAAAACCTTTGTTTGCCCCGGTGAACAATTGTATCAAACAGTTAACTTTATGAAAATGCATAATAATAATTGAAAAATAAAACTATTTTCTGGGTTTCTGGCAATTGAATATTTCCCGGGATTAAATTGACGTATTCTCACGTTACCTTCACCATACCAAGGGCTCCTACTATAACCGGTATTATCTTTGTTCTCATGTTCCACATCCGACTGATCTAGTTTTCTGAATTTGAAAAGCTTGGTAAATATAAAGAAATCGAAAAACTAGAAAACTGTGAAGCGTACATGAACGACAGAATACCTCAGGTTATGAGTAATAACCCGGTGTTACGTAGTTCCCAGACTTTACGCACTCTAAAGAAAATTTGAAAAGACAAGGTTAAAGTGATTCTGGTTATAGGTGCGTTGAAAGCTAGGATCACATTTGAAGGATTGCGATAAAAACATCAAAATAGAAGTTGTACAAAAAACAGCATTATCAGGATCAGTATGTATCCTAAGAAAGGTACTGTCGTCGTAAGAGAAAAAGTAGACTTGAAACCTCTCGTGGCTTGTTGCTGCCTACTTTCAAGTTAATTTACCGACATCAAGAACTAAAGTCGAGAAGTGAAACATTGAACATAATAATAATAATAATAATAATAATAATAATAATAATAATAATAATAATAATAATAAATCTTTAATAAAATCTTTGTCCACATAAAGAAACAATTTATTACAAGAACTTTTATACTTTTTGATACAATTTTTAATCCTATTTGTATTATACTTTCTTTTGTACTCCACATTTATTGAACAATTAAGTTGCTCGTAGAAACCTTTGCTTGCCTCAGGTCACTGGGTGTGACCGGTAAGTAATTGTAAATACACAGCATTACTAAGAAAACCGTAAATAATAATAATCATACTAATAATAATTATAATACTAAT
>RDPX01000107.1:1915901-1927000 GCA_003991215.1 Morbakka virulenta | reverse complement strand
ACCTGTTGTCGTGGGGGTTGTTAGAAGTGTGACGAAAAATTTTACCACGTAGATGGAAAAAATGGGGATTGAGATCATATTGCCAAAGTCCAGAAAACAACACTATTAAGAACAGCTAGGATTTTGTGAAAGGTATTAGAGCACTGAAAGGGAAAGACTATGATAGAGACCTTTGGTTACTGGTTGTAACCGGCTCTCTCTGACACAGAACGGCTTCAGATCAGCCAGTGCATTAGTTGCAAATTGAAGATAATAATAATAATAATAATAATAATAATAATAATAATAATAATGATGATGTTGATGATAATGATGATAATAATAATTATAATAATAGTAATTATTATTATAATAATAATAGTAAAGAAGGAGGTCTGAAGAGATAAAAGGTAATGGAAAAGATACATTGGAAGTTATTTAGGAAATACGGTCGTGAAACAAAAAAGAAAAATGGTATGAATAATAACCACAAGCTGCAAGCTGTATGCGAAAACGAAGGGTATAAGCTGTACCAAGTCTTATTGTTTATCATAAGAAGTGATCTCACTTGACGATTTACTTATACACTAGTTCTGTATTACATCTGCGTATATCTTCCCTTTATAGCTGGTTAACTCCTCCCAGAAGTTAAAGAAAGAACTTAAAAAATGTTTTAGACGTTAAAACAAATAGTAACATTCAGTTTATGTTTTTTGCCAGAGACGAGAGGTTATCAATGGTGAGTACGAGCCAACTGAAGAAGAGACAAAATGGGTTGAACCTGGAGAGGGCTCAGATGATGACGAAGAAAAAGAAGAAGAAAAAACAGAAGAGAAAAAAGAAAAACAAGAAGTGGAAGGATCTGAAGAAAAAACAGCTGAGGTATTTGTCAAAAGTTAAAAAACTTTTAAGTTTGTTCTTAGTATTTAGTAGTTAGGATAAAAATACCGTTTGCCCAGAATGGCACCGTTTTCAGCCATAATCCCCCTCGTCCACTCCACACACAACTGACTCAAATGAGCTAAAGAATTGTTACCCTCTCTCTCCTCCCCTGCCTCCCACTCCCTTTCACTCTCCACTCCCCCCTCACTTTCCACTCCCTCTCCCCCTTTCACCTTTTCAACCCTCCTTTCTCCTTTTCATTCCCCTCTACCTTTTTCTTTTATTTTATTTCCATATATACATACGTTCATTGGTTTTTGTGTATAGCTTTTGTGAAAAGGGTGTAATCAAATGAAATTTGCATTTGCACAAAAACTCAAATGAGGACCACGTGTTGCTCCCACACCAGTTTTTTCTAGTTTATGCCACTAATTTAGCATTAAAAATTATTATTTTTTACTACAGGATGATGCACCAGCGCCGCCAATATTTCCAGAAGGTATATGTTACACACTTTTTCTTTATTTTAAAAACTTGCCAATGCGTATCTATACTTTAGAGGGTTTTTTTCAGTTTTTTAATGCTTTGTCGTACTCTCTTGTTTGTATACTTATTTTGTTTTTTCTGTACTGAAGTCGCTGCAAAGTGGTTTGTAAAAACCTCTATATATTTTGGTAATTTTTGTAATAGTCTTATAGATGTCATTCCATTGCCTTCTTGGGCGCTTTTGTAGTCCATAATGTGTGAATTATCACCCCCACCCTCCATCTTGAACATTTCTACTGGAGTATCACATGTCATAGGCTAGACGTTTATAAAATGTTGACATCCATTTTGAAATATTATAATTTGCGCCGGTTTCTGTAGTTTGACAACTCAGATTTGTCGTCGAACATCGAGTGGTTAACGATTAAAAATAGTAATATGTATGGCGATTATTTCTTAATAACAGAAAATTCGTCCGTTTTTACTTGTAAAGTAGCTCACTGATTTATTTTATTTGACTTGTGAAACCAGAGAAGTGTTTTGAGCTGTATTCGACATTGTTTCAAGTTAACTGCCAAACATAGTGTCTCATTAACATGAAAAAATTTTGTCAAGGAATGTAATTTTAAACTTCATACCCCAAGCAGCGATACAGAACATTTTTCCCAACACTGCATACTACTGATGTACTTCAAAATATGTTCAAGAATTTGACGAAAGAGTTTGTTGTACAATCTGGTTCAATTACATTCTTTAAAATATGGCGCGTTTTAATGAAAATATACATGGCAAATAGGTACCAGTGGGACAACTAGAAACAGCCTCAAAACAGGTTTGTGGAAAGAACGAGAGAAGTCAAGCAAGCTTAAATTCACCGGATACTACTGCCATATTTTTTTGCACGGAGACCTTGTCATTATGTCATATTCCAAAAATTTGAAGTTCTACTTTTCCATATGTCTTGGCAGTGAACAGGTGCAAATATTGACAAGAAAAATGATCATGAAAATCCTTGGTTGGAGTAGGGGACTGCTAATTTACTCATTCGCATTTTTAGCGTCTGTAGACGTTTTAGCAACAACACAACATTAGGTGGCTATAGAGAAAATTCACGCTGCTTGTTTTCAAAGTTCAAAACTGATCTATGTTTTGCCTCTACCTTTTCAAAGTGTTCCATTCGTTCGGTGAAAAATATTTGTAAAGAATTTATTTTATTATTAAAAAACACATTGTTATATACCGTTTGTTATGTTTTTTATATAAAACGTTTTTACTTTGTATAATTGAAATTGTGTAAGCTATTTGTCATTTCGCAAGTGCGGGAGAGTTCTTGAGAAAAGTATTACCGTGAGTTGTTAAAAATATTAGCAAACAACAAACAGCACCAAATATGTTTAAGACCCTAAATTAAGAAATTTCTTTTATGTACTTAAAAACAATTTCTTGAACATTTTGGTAAAGTACGTTGCCATACTGGCATCCCTTAACTGCTACAGGTTTAGGCTGACTACAGCCACCAACTTATAAGCAACATAACTGGTTATGAAACATATAAACAAAACGATTATCCATCACGAGCACATTGTATTACCGCGACCTTAGTCATGTATTTTCTACACTTAACATTTCATCGTTATATATTTATCCCGTTACCTTTTAACACATTTATTTAATTTAGTTTTCGTTTATCGTACTACACACCTTTGTTCTTGTGGGTTATAAATTAATGAAGCCCTCTTAGACATGTCTGCTTTGCCCACTCCTTACCTTTCCATTTGTTTTTGTATATCAAGTATCTATTATCACTTTAGTTTGAATTTTGAAGTATTTTATTTCACGGTATTCATTTGGTTCTGTATCTTATAACCTAGTCTCCTGGTTTATTATTGTTATATTTGTGGGGTTTTTTTGTCACTTGCATCGTAAGAAACCAGTAAGTCAAAATATACGTTCCAGTCTTTCGTTCTCAAAGGATTGAGAGATCTTGGTAGCAAAAATTTTCTTTCTCGTAATCATCTTCAAAGAAATTAACATAAAATCATCACACATCTGATCAAGTATGTGTGATGTTTTTATGTCAGTTTCTTTGAAGATGATTACGAGAAAAAAAAGTAATTGTGAGCTGATAAAATGAAATATATCGCAGTATACAAAGCAGAAACTGATTCAGGTATTTCCATTCTATCTTGCAGTTTAATCTTGTTAACCCAAGTGGCAAGTTTTTGATTAATTGCTCCCAAATACGGATTAAAGTGTAGATTAATTTGAGATTAACAGATTAATTATGGACTTGGAGAAAGATGCGAGAAGTTAAATATTTGTTTTAAATTGTCTAATTTTCCTCACTAATTCCTCTATTTCAAGCACTAGTTCAGACTTAATCATGGGATGGCTGATGATCGTGAATACGATTATCATTACAGTATTAGTCAAAATATTCTACTGCTTAAAAGTAAAGACGTAACACCAGACAGAAATAAATAGTATTTACTTTTTTTGTAAACTGTGTTCCGAGAGTAATTAGTACGTTTTCTCCTGAGTTTTTTGTGTCACATTGTATGTTATTTCTTTTTTTAGATACCAAAGGTATTCCAGAGTTCTGGTTAACTGCAATGAAGAATGTTGACATTATATCAGAAATGATTCAGGTAAATATTGCAAGTGTTAAATATGATATTGGTTCAGATAGTAAATAGGTAATCAATTATGACCGCCTTCCACCTTGACAGAACATGTTGACTTCTTAAAGGTTTGATATTCAACTGGAATTTGGAGTCAAAACGTAGTCACTTACTTTACTTACTTTTGACCCAGCTTTTCTTTCCTCATGCCCTCATTCTCATATCAGCATGAACAACTGCTTGTTTGGTTTGCTTTTGTTTTGACTTGCCTTTGTTTCTTCATCCTTCGTTCCGTCGTTCCCACTTGCTCCTTGCTCTTTGCTCCTTGCTCTTTGCTCCTTGCTCCTTGCTCCTTGCTCCTCTCTCTGTCTNTACTTACTTTTGACCCAGCTTTTCTTTCCTCATGCCCTCTTTCTCATATCAGCATGAACAACTGCTTGTTTGGTTTGCTTTTGTTTTGACTTGCCTTTGTTTCTTCATCCTTCGTTCCGTCGTTCCCACTTGCTCCTTGCTCTTTGCTCCTTGCTCTTTGCTCCTTGCTCCTTGCTCCTTGCTCCTATCTCTGTCTTAATGTATGTTGCTTACTATCCTACTCTGTCCTTTTGTCCTCGTCCCTACTCTCTCTTTTCCCTCTCTTCCCTCTCTTCCCTCTCTCGCCGTCATTCGCCTTTTTTCTTAGCACCTCCTCACGCACTGTCGCTCCCGCGGACATTTGTTAATAGAACAAGATTATCCTCGTCACAGTATATGGGTATTGCCACCAACAGCAGAGTGCAAAATAGTATTTAATTGTCTTCTTCTGTTCTCTGTGTCATAGTTTTTCTGCCCGCACCAGGTCTCATCAGTATTTACACAGATGATTTTATGATTTTGATCACTGAGGCTACCATGAGGTTACCTACAGTTTTTCATTGTACATATCTTACCTTTTAGGTTCACATATAAATCGTGTTTTAAAGGTTTGAGATGAATTTTCTTTTGCATATATCGGTTACCTTTTTTTGTAGCCTATTTAAGAAGGCACTTGACATTAAAAGTGGGTATTCTACAGTTTTAGTATATCTTATTTTCTGAGGTCACTTGATGGTTAATGGCCGAGTTTTTGGAATACATTGTTTTTATAGATAGATTTTGAATGCTATAATTTTTTCTTAATTTTCACCTTGTTTGATTTTTAATATGCTCTTTATTAAGTATTTTGTGATTAATAGCAGTTACTTTGTCGTTATAACCTGCTATGTCTTGGCCCTGAAAATATACTGATTGTTTGGTAGGTTTGCTATTGGATGTAAATTTTAAATTTGGCTGTTTTTCTTATACGTTTCTGGTGAAATTCCGCAATATTGTTTGAATTTTATTTTCAGCCTCATGATGAACCAATACTAAAGTCGCTTACAGATATTCGGGTTAAATTTTTGTCAAAAAATGAACAGGCGCCAGAAGACGAAACGGAACAGGAGATGGTAAATAATATATCTTAATATTTTAGCACAAGCTTTTCAGTTTTAAACAATAAAAATATATTTATTTGTTACTGGCTGCATTTTATCGTTTGTTTATACTGATTTGAATTGCATGTCGTTACCCTATGAATCCCACGGGACGTATATGTACGTCACAGCAAATATGTCGTGGTGCCCGTGGGAAGTATATATACGTCACAATGATAATATTAGGCTCCCGTTTTAGAATAATCCCGCCATTCCTTGGCTCCGAAAAAAAAGATACATTTTCAAGCAATGTAACTTCTTTCTCAATGGTTCTTTTACAAGAGAGTATATAAAAATGAAAGTCTACAAAGCATATTCATAGTTTATTAGTGTATGGTATCTCAAAAAACACAGTGCAGCACATAGCCCCGGATTAGTGACACATTGTTCACGATGATAACTTGATTCTCTTCGTACGTTGTTTTTGTAGCACACAATGCACCGCTTCTGTGTTCTTTTTTTGCGGTATATCTCACTTTGCACAGTTTATCCCGGTTTGAATCATTGCAATCATAATTAGAGTTATCTGCATATTGTAGAAACTCCAGTATCTTTTGAAATCTATTCCGTGGTATGACCAGGTTGAAGATGGAAGTTTGCAGAAGAGGATCAGTGCTCCAGTATTGACGGACTTGTGGCTTTTGAATGAAGCCTCTTAGTAAATACAAAGCAAGGAACTGTCTTATCTCCTTAGTTGTAGTTGCTTTACACTCCCGCGATGTTGCGCTATCAGGATAAGCTTCAATATATTGATTGGCATACAAATTTGTTTGCATTGAAATCATTTCATAGAAGTCTTATGTGATAAACAATTTCAAATAATTCAAAATCGTGGTGTTCTCTTTGTCAAAGTCAACTTGAGGTCCAGCATTTGCTGAAAATTCGTGTTTTACAGGGCCTCTATCATTTCGTGACCAGGTATCTTCTAATTGCATTTCCCTGTCATGTCGGGTAACTTGATTGACACGTCTTCCCTTTCCTCGTGCTGTAGCATTCCGGCCATTTATTCCATATCTTGTTCTTACTCTTCGCCTGAAATTTATCGCTGCTACTTCATTCACAACATAATGTTGGTCTTCATCAGAAGAGCTTTCAGACTCTGAATGCTCAAAATCAGAATCTGATAAATCAGAATCATCGTCTGCAAGTACATAAGAAAGAGCATCCGCTGCCGAAATGCTTGTTTTTGCTGCTGCCATTTCACAGAAAGAACGCTATTTTTAAGTATTTTTGTCAAAACATGTGTTAGAATAAATTTTCGAATCGGCATTCGAACGTTCGAACTTAGAATTCAGATTATAAAATATTCCAGGGGTTCAGAAATAAGGCCAAAGAGTTCTTTTCAGCGCTTAAAGTCAAGAAACAAGTTAGTTATCGATAACGTATGTATACATCCGAAGGGCATTGAGCTTAGTTTCAAGTGACGTATATATACGTCACGTGGGAGCTCCGACTGAATCAAGGTGGAAGCCTGTTATGGTAGAAAAATCATGATGTCGGTACACAAAGGGTTAACAAATGGAAGCACCC
This sequence comes from Morbakka virulenta, assembly GCA_003991215.1. Taxonomy (NCBI): domain Eukaryota; kingdom Metazoa; phylum Cnidaria; class Cubozoa; order Carybdeida; family Carukiidae; genus Morbakka; species Morbakka virulenta. The sequence goes on along the minus strand of RDPX01000107.1, from coordinate 1,920,012 downwards.
CTGTTTTTGAAATATAAGCCCCTCTAGCCGCCAACCATTGGTCTTCTCTTTTTGTAAAGTTCCAGAGCTTTTAGTCCGCTGGGGGAATCCGGAACCCCTTGGTTGCAACTGCAGAAATCTCCAAGCACACGCCTACTTATCAGAGGGTATTTTATCAAGGAGAATTAGCATAAAATAAAAGTTAGTGTTGCCAACTTATTGTGTGAAAAGATAATTTATTTTTTATCAACCCATAATGTATATGGATAATTTATTTTTTATCAACCCATAATGTATATGGTTACTTTTTCTTACTCGTAGGGCTTCACATTAGAATTTCACTTCAGTGAAAATGAATTCTTTTCGCAGAAGGTAAGTGTGTAATTTTCTTCGAAATTGTGAAATGGTATGTAAGATGGTCACTTGACCACTAGGAACGCATCAAAATTACCGAGTGATTGCCGCCCCAATTAACTAAATGGTAAAATAGCACGAGAATTTAGGTAGTTGCCTATCCCTCATGATATCTTTAATATTGCATAAGTTGTATTTCCGTAACCAAATAGGAGTGATGCTGGTTCTTGACATGCTTCAATATCGATTGTTTCCACAATCACCCACATGAACACCAAACTTGGTAGAGATTCAGTGGAAAGCGGGTGAACAGAAAAGACACCAGAAAGAGATTAAAGAGTAAACCTCCCTTGTCGGAGACAATTTAATGTTAAACTATCTAAAATGTTGAAGGAAATGTGGAATCTATATGAAGAAGCCTGAAAAGTTATAAACGAAGAAAAAGTAAATTTAGGGGGGCATTAGTTGGACCTTGTTTTAAACAAACGACCAGAACTGATTGCCTTAAACAGCTAGGTCGAAAGTCAGTAGCGTTTGGTTTTGCTTAGTATTTATAAAACCCCCATGCGTTAGAATTGGCTCAACCGTTTATCCAAGGAGACATTCCTTATTTATTGGCAGAGATTAGAACGTTTGTTGCATGACCTGTTAAAGTTCGGACAAAAAACTTGTCACTCCCTAAATAAAGCACAGGGGAATATACTTGGAAGTATGTCTGCGTAAATTCTGTCCGATTCTGCCCAAGCATCAAAGACATTCTACGAATTCTAAAAGGTAGTGAGATGAAGAAACAAAACCCCGGAGCAAACAAAGTCAAGATTAGTCTGCCTGAACAATTCTGACGCTGATAGCCAATTCTAGTTCCTCAACATCAAGTGTAGTTTTTAGATCTGAATTGGTATAAATGTTGCATATTGGAATAATGCTTTATTTTCTGGAGATAAAAGGAGTTTGAAAATTGAGCGGAACGTTGACATTTTACTACCACCAAAAAAATATTTTGCTTGTATAATCCTGGAGAGCACTTTAAAAAAAGAACATAAAAAGGTTTTACTACAAAATTATTTGTATTACAGCGAGATATGTCTACTATTTTTAACGGAAAACGTTGACTTAAATGGGGCTATTGGAACACAGTTTTAGAAATGGGTCGCGTCAACGTTTTGTGTGAAAAGCCAAACACGAGGGGAGAATAGCAGGAAAGAAAGCAGAAAGCAATGAAAATTTTAAATAATCGATCATTAACGCATAAGTAAAACACCTATGATAATGCTTTTACATTGAAATAGTAAGCGGCTTTGAAAGGAAGTTAAAAGTGAATTTGATATTATTAGACTTAAAAAAAGGTTTTCTAATGTTTAAAATGCAACTGAACTAGCCCTATCACTTCCTCCCTTTTTACGTGAGCTTGTTTACCCATGTTTATCCTAGTTAACATTTGCAACAGCACTAGGCACTAGATTAGCAACACTGGCAATTATCACAATCCCTCGTACCCTTTCCCCAAAATCAAGGTTCCTATTTTTGCGTAATTTTTCCTCTGTAAAAGCGAATTAAGCAGAAACAATGTTTGACCTTTTATCCTCCAAAACTCCTGCATAGCAAACTTTATAAAATTATAATAAGGAACCGGGTGTTCAGCCCTAACTGTGTTCGTCGTCAAACACTAACATGAATTTAATGAATCCATTGCTGAAGAGGTTGAATTAAATGTGTTTATTTTTAATTACCAGCAACATCATACAAACCTTATTTTTATTGCTTCTTTCCAAGATAGGATAAGGCCCTCACGAAAATTAATAAAAAGCGTTAGTTAAATCGGTACAAAATCTTTTTAAAACGAAATGTTTCTCAGCCTTTGTAATCGTTTCTTCTAACCAAGATAAGAAAACGCAAGAATAATAGTAGTAAGCTTTTGATGAACCATTATTAAGAATGGAAGAAGACCTTGTTGTTTGTTGTAGCTAAGGCCAGCAGCCAAATAGTGAGTTAGAATCGAGAACACAATAGAAGCTTGTTTATTTGCTGTCAAATAAAAGAAATATCCTAGCAGTGAGCAGGGAATTTTGTGAAAAAAGGTTTTTCATGCTCCAACCGAGGCCAACAGATAGCCAGGTAGTGAGATTACGACCGATATATTCGTAAGACAACATACCTTTTTGCACCTCAGGGGGTTGAAAATGAAAATAAGCACTGGTTTTCTTCAAGAGAACTTTCGTAGTTCAGCTGTTACCTTATCTTTTTTTAAGGAATGACAGGTTATTATACAAATTGGTAAATAATTTCAAAATTTTTTTGTCCAAAAATTTCAGGTCCTGACGAAATCATATAAATTAAAGGCAGAGCCTGATGAGGAAGACCCCTTCTCGTTTGACGGGCCAGAAATCGTTGGATGTACAGGGTAAGTACAATGAATGCCTGGATATGCATTTTTAATAGCGTTAATAATTAGTGCACAGTCAATATGTCATTTCTGTTGTAGCCAATAGGTGCATACTTTGTTTTGAAAGTTTTCGATGATTTTGCTGTGGTATGATATTACATCCTCGTCCCTGGGCAGAGACTAAAACTTGACCAGAATCCTTCTCCCGGGTTGTGAAAAAAGGTGTTATTTGCAAAATGTTTGAAAAATCATTGAATAGCGATCTAGAAGATATATGCTAACGCGAGGCAAATATATACAGTGTATTTGATATGTAAATGTTTTTAAGTTTTTATCTGTATATACCTTTTGCCGCGCGTATTTTTGTGCATCCCGACATCTTATTCCGGCGGGGAAAAGGTTGGTGACTTACTCTAAAGAAGGTCCCAAAAGGGCAGCCCATGTTACATTTCTATTTTGACGTTTAGCGTATTTTGTGTTTTTGTAGCCACGGTTCAGTGTTCGTGGACTTTTTTCAAATTCTCAAAGTACCACCTCTGTGAAAATACCGTGAAACTTACGCAAAGAGCAAATATATTTAAAATCCTATCAACTAAAGGAATATGGGTCTAAAATTTTGCAATTTTCTAATATTAGCAACTTGGTTTGAATTTTCATATGTTTTTTTAACTTAGGGATACCCCAGGCCTGAATTATTCTGAGTACAAATAAGATTATATGGGTTTTGAAATGCGAGAACATTTGTACAGAAAGAAATTAATTTATAATTTTATGACTATAATTATAACATTCACGTATGTACAGTAATACCTCACTAATTCGAATCTAAAGGTGAAAAACTGGAAAGCATGTTCGAATTTAGAAAATTTAATTAAAGAATTCAAATTTTGTAATGAAGAGCTGTTTTTACTAGTTTGCAAAACTATTCAACATTATGCCTTAGTTCTGTTACAAACTTTCGAGTTGAACCATGCTCTGCTGAAAGTCACGAGTTCAAGTATTATTCTATATCAAGAGGGGCATTTTGTACTCAAGTGAAAATAAATAAAAGAATATTGTAGGGATGTTTAGGGAAACCGTGACAAAACAATGCTAATAACAAAAGTGTGTAATTCCCACAGTGTGTTGTTAGCAACGTTTCCCTTACCTACCTTCATACTGGAATACCACATTAGTTTACCATATATGGAATCATAACATTCCCTCCATTTTTACCACCCCTTTCACACCATGGGTGGTCAGTTAGTCTTCTGATGTAGACTATGATAATTCTACTATTATTTTGATACTTACTTTTTATTCCATCCCTGTGCTACAGATGCAAAATAGACTGGAAAAAAGGAAAAAATGTTACCGTAAAAACAGTTAAAAAGAAACAAAAGCACAAAGGTATGA